>QKYT01000160.1:137169-150149 GCA_003550305.1 Glomus cerebriforme | reverse complement strand
ATACTATTTAATAATATTTTAAAACTGTTAATACTATCAATTGAAGTCTTGCTATCTGTATATATCATAATTTTAGCAGAACTAGAAATAGCTAAGAGGGTCATAAGTATAACATCCAATATAAATTTACTTATATTATTATTTAAAAAATGATATTTTAATTTATTTAAAAATTTATTTGAGTTAATATATTTTTAAAAATTATAAAATATTTTTTATCTTTTAAATAACTTATTATATATAATAAATATTTTTTTTTTTTTAAAAAAAAAAAAATACTAAATTTAATTAAAATNTAATTTNAAAAAAAAANAAAAAGTATTTAAAAAATAAAAATATCAAGAAGTTTTATTTTTTATATTTAGTTTAAGTATTATTATATAAATTTAATATTATATTTGATTTAAATTTTTAATTTTAATTAAATTTAAATTTATAGTATTATGATTTTATTTAAAATTAATAAATTTTAACTTTAGTATTTTATTAAATAGTTTAATTATTTTAATAATGATTTAAATAATATTTAAGATTTAATTAAATATCTGATATGTTATAATAATCAATTTCTATTCCGTATCTAATCATTAAGTCATAATGTATCACATATCATGGGGCGGTGGCTTGTTTTCTGTTTCTGTGTAACTTTGTTAGAATTAGGAAATTTGAAGAAAGCGAAAGATATTCCTTTTTTTTTTGAATAATTTTTAATTGCAATTCTAATTCCAATTTTAATCCTTAATAAGAATTAAATCTATGACTTTAGTAATATATATATACAGTATATGTAAAATCACTATACTATTTGGGCTGTTTTTTAAAAAATTAGCAAATTCATTAGTAATCATTAAAAGATCTGTAGGATGAAATGTGTAATCTGAACTAGTCATAAAGACAAGTTAAATCTATTTATAAAAAAAAAATAAAAAGAAAATTATATACTTTTAAAATCAAATTCCATAAATATATACAAATTATGCAATGATTTTGTTCTTTCATTTATTCTTTTTTAAGTTTTCATGTAATATAAATTATTAATTAATTGCTATAAAATGTACCCAATTGAATAAGAGATTCTTAAATTTTGTATCTGCAACCTTTTTGGTTTCAACTAATCTGTTCCAGCCTAGCATAGTATTGTTTTAATTATCAAACAACTTAATAATTTTAATAAATGAATACGATTTGATCAATTATAAATTTAATTTCCCAGTATTCAAAAATGTAAAAAAAAAAAACAAATATATTCTATTGTTCCATAGCCATAATTTGATTTTTCGACTGTTCAAATAATTCATCAACATTAACAGATTTAGTATCACCTATAAATCAAAATAATTAGAGCAAAGGTTAAATTATCATGATAAATAAATAAATAAATACATACAAGTATATATATTCCTTCCTTATCTTACCACGTAATTCAGCTTGCCTCCTCAATAACAATATTTGATCTCTGTCATAATTAATAGCAGACAATTGACATTGTTTGATCGTTCCTAATGTAAATAAAATCATAATAATAAATATCATTAAAATATTCCTTTATTTTTTTTTTAAAATACTTTTCATAGAATCCTAATAATACCTCCTAAATGTAATACACGTATAAGACAACTTCTCGTCTTTATTTGTGAAATAAAAGTCATTGCTCCCCAAACGATATGATAATGATCTCTTGATACTCTAAGTACACCAATATTTGTGAACGGAGAAAAATATTTTACTAAAATAAAAAAAAAATTAAAACAAATTAATAATTATATTCTTTTTTTTTTTTTTTAAGTAAAATAAAATTGATAAATAAATATATAAATAAAAATACCACTTATGGAAGCCGCAATACAACCAACACCATAATCACCAAAATTTAATTGTATAGAATCTTTTATAACAGAATAAACATCACGAGTAGATAAGGCTTCAAATTTTTGTGAAAGGGAAGAATATGAGGAAGAAGTGGAAAGGTGAAATTTATCAGGAGTATCATCAAATATAAATTCGAAAAGAAGCCAACGATTCTTTAAACGGACCATATCAGCAGCACAAAATAGATTTAATCTTAAGAAAAAAAAAAAAAAAAATTATCAGGTGACCATAAAAATTTTAACGTGATGAATAAAAATCATGTGATAACAAAGAATACGGGTAACCGAGTTAGATCATCATTCTTCCATCTGACAAATTGAGGATTTTCTGGTGTCCAGTCGGTTGTTTCAAACTAAAAATCAAAAGTCTATCATCAGATCATTCGGCAAATAATACCACAAGTGAATCAAACAACCGAAAGATAAGTTTAATCCGTTCATTAATAATAATACATAACAAATAAAGCTACCGGACATAAGCGATTTTAGCGAATCGCGAATTTTATCATTACTAAAAATATGATCCATGTGCAGATTACCAGTATAACAGTCAAACACATGGACTTAATTTGAAACATTTTATTAATAGAAGAATTTTTAAAAATAAAAAAATAAAAAATAAAATAAAAAATAAAAAATAATAATAAAGAAATGCGCAGCAGATAAGGAATATATATATATATATATGCATATATATATAATTATATATATATATATATCAGTATACTGTATATCAGTACACATAAAGTATTATTAATCGGAAAAATATATATTATAGGATGTACATTGTATAAATTAAGAAGGATCTGAAATTACATGATGAATTCATGTTTCGGAGATTCATACATGAAAATTTATTATCGGAAATACTAAAACTTAGCTAAAACAACCCCGATTTTCAGATGACTAATTCCCATATTACTTGGGAGAAAGATTATATATCATATATAATAAAGGTAAATTAACACGTGAGATACTTAAGGAATCAAAAGTTTCATTGTTAATAAAAAAGAACTTTTCTAAATTTAAAATAATTTAAGAAAATTTTTTCTAAAACGTGTACAAAAATAAAAATAAATTTGGTACATGCTTGTACAGCAAGGTGGAACAGATGACGCAACATTACAAAGGTGAATTGAATTTTTTTTTTTTTTTTAACACGGAGTTAATCCTTCAAATTCCTTCATTAGTGATTCCCATTGCATATAACTCAAAATAATACACATTATCTTTCTACAAAAGGAAGAAAATTTTAACCTAAAAGGATCTCCACAATGTGTTTTCGGTTGGTCATCTCGAAATCCTCATACACTTAGGGTTGATGCGTTGTATGCGTTGTGTTCTGCAAAATACAAACAATGTGTCATAAAATGTACCAATCAAATTTGATTATCGGACTATTTATTATACAATAATGGAATTGGTTATTTGATTTATTGATCACATGGCTTTATATATGTGTATGATCGATATATAAACATACAAACATTCACTGCGCCATTGATTTTTTTCGTATGAATTTTAATGCTTTTTAATTGGTTCTCGATTTTGAAACAAAATTATTCTGTGGAAGAAGTCCATCGGAGAAATTCTTTCTATTTAACGAATTTTCTTTATTTCCGTATTTGGTTCAAATATCGATTTGATTGTGATAATTAAATGATTTTTTTGAATACCAATCAAATTTCATTTTGAAATTTATTTATTGAAAATATTTCCTCTTTTTTTTTTTTNTTATTATTATTATTATTATTATTATTTTTATTGTGAATTTAATGGAAGTAAACGATCGAATGCATGTAGTCATTTAGGCAATTACATTGTTTACTTTGGAAAGAATAATGTCGACAACTGCGGTTATTATATATTCACCACTCACACTTGTTACAACTTCTTTGTGATATTTTTTTTTTGTGAAATTGAAGAATTTTCGTTATGCTTTGCGTGTATGTTTGTAATATGTTTTGTGTTTAATTTGTACGAAACTTGTATTTTGTACTTTGTTGTTTTGTTACTTTAAAAGTCTTTTTAATTATCTGCTTAATTACCAAACGGATTTGGACCCGCGTAAAATTTCAAAGTAAAATACGCGTTTACGGTCTTTTTTTTCTAAATCAAAAGAAATAAAGGTATTTTTTTTGTAAGTTCCGAAAAAAGATTATCTTAATAAATGACGGATGCATCATAACACTCATATTTTTATTTATTCTTCCATTTATGGTCATAAAAATAAATTACTAATGATTTTTTTTTTTTCCGAATTTCTTAAAATTAAATTATTTCGGTGTTTCAAAATTTTTTTATTAATAGAATAATTATAGTTATTTCAATATTCCCAACTTGGAATTTTTTGGGTTTTATGTAATTGGTTATTTTTAGTTTATATTTGAGGATCAAAGATGATTTTCATACTAATACGTAATTTCGATTCCGATATTGGTTTTCTATATATATTTAAAATTTTCTTCAAAATTTCCTTATTCTCTCAAAATCTTTCTTCTCCAGTTTACCTTATTTCTCAATTTCCTTCCAAAAATGGAATATTTTCTTCTCTGTTTCAGATATAATAAAAATCTATTTTATTATAATGTTATAATAAATAAATAATACCCTTTGTTTTATTCATTTATCATATCCAAAAATGGTTTCTAACGTGAATATATATATTTTTTTATATATCTGGGATTGTCGTTTCGGGTCAAATTCTATGTTGGGTAAACTAAAATACCTGATGATCAACGAACATACAACGGAAGTGTCTTTGGATTGGTTGACATTTACAAACTGAACGTTTTTACCTTGTTTGATTGCTGTATTGTAAATATTATGAAAAAATGTGCCATGCTTGTTTTGTGTAGCAATAAAGCTCTTTCAGTTGTATCACTTTCACCCTGAGTTGTGTTCAACAAACAACCCATCCTTTTGAGCTAAAAGCCCAACGTTTCCTGACCAACATCTTTACTTTGGTTGACGTCTTGAGTGATTTTTCTCCTTCTAAAATTTGCCCTTGCTGGCCACTTTCCTTTATCCAATTCTTATCCTCTCTTTTCCTCTTCTTTTTTTAATAGGTCTTATACCCTTATTAGCATTTTTCTTGCTCGACTTTCTTTTAGACTTTGCAAGTCTTAGTTTTGCAAAAAAAAAAAAATAAAATAAAAAATATAAACACGGGAATATTTACAATTCACCATCTGCTCGAATCTTTATTTTTAAGCATTCATATTTCTTATTTGCTTTTTTACCTTTTTTCCTTTTTTTTATTTCCATCTCCTTTTTATTCTTCCCGAGGTTCTTTTTTTTAAAAAAAAAACGAAGTGTGACCTTTTGTAAAGGTATGTAGCAATTATTTCTCCTTTTTTTTAATTTGTGAGATACTAACAAGATAGACAAATATATACAAAAAAAAAAAAATTATGTATATATTTACGAGTATACGTGTGTGTGTGAATAATAAAAAAAACAAAATAGTTTCACCTTTTTGTCTAGCGTCATTGGGCATTTCAAAACGTCACATAACTATAAACTCCCAAGTGACCAAAAAAAGATCTCTGATTTTTTTTTCGGTTCGTTGGTCGTTTGTACTTGGCGTATATGACATAGCTTCTGCAATATATAAAGGACAGCTCCGAGTGGTGCGCTGATGCATATATAGGGTTGGTGAAGTTGTAACAGTAACACTCATATAACTTTAAAACTTACTAGCCTTTATATATATATCGGTTCATTTTAGTCATTTTTAGTAAAAAAAATATTTTTTTTTTTTATATTCAATATTGATCGTAGTACACTAACATAATCATTTTGAATCTATAAATACCTCCTAAAACTCTTTTGACTCAAATATTTTCACACAAAAAAAAAGTGTTGTTGTTGTGTTGATATCTACTTAATATTGTTCAACTCCCTCCTCCCTTCCATAACATCATCACATCATATCATTAAGTGGTGGTTTCTATTAGTTATAAAAACTTTATTATTTAGACAATAGAAATAGATAATAGATTTATTCATTCATTATAATTTACAACAAACAAAAAATTCACACGCACACGTATATATTATTATTTAATTTTTATTTACTCTAAAAAAAAAACAAATAAATAAATATTCTAATTTATATTTGATTTTATTTATTTATTTCAGGAATACCAAAAATATCCCTTAGAATTTTCTTTCTTATTCTCCATTAGGAAGAAGATAAAAAGTCGAGCCTTGCTATTTGCAAACAGGGTTTCTTTAAAAAAAAAATTTCCATCCTTTTTTTTTTTTTTTTTTTTAAAAAAAAAAAAAAATATTTCTTCAATCCTTCATTTTTTATTTAGTAGTATTCTATTTTAAAAAAAATCCCCTATCATCACACAAATCGAAATCATGACTGACTATCTATTAAACGAAACCACATCTTCCAAAGGACCTTTCTTAGGTACCAACAATGCTTCTACCTATTATGAGGTTGAAGATGACGAAGAACAATATTTTTCTTTCAGTAAAGCAGCATCTGACTATCCAATGGTTGGCATGACTAATACTTCATCTATCATGCCTGATCATCAAAATCATACTATTGGTGACAATAAAGATGGTTCCGTCGTGGATTCGAGTTCAGTGAACTCGATTTCGAATAACGTTTCTCATAATCATTCGATGGCTAATCTTGATGATGTTAAAATGAATACTTCTAATAATAATAGCAACAACAAGGGCACTGGTGCAAATACAATAGACGTCCCCAATGTTAACTGCAAGGCTGAGCCAAGCAGCAAGGAGACCGAACTTAACGTTAATAAAATTGGCAAGTCCAACTCTGTCAAATCACCAACAACCACATCATCCCAACCAACAACCAACTCTCAATCTCCACCATCAACGAATAACAAGAAGCGAACTCGTGCTACTCCCGAACAACTAGCGATCTTAGAAGATACTTTTAAAACTAATACTTCTCCAAATAGTAAAGTACGTGAAGCTTTAGCCGAAAAAGTAAACATGTCCGAACGTTCAATTCAAATTTGGTTCCAAAATCGTCGTGCTAAAATGAAGGCGATGCAAAAACGTGCTCATTTAATGATTAATCAGGACACAATCGGTCATCATTTTATGGCTTGTTTACCTGGTTATGGTCCTAATTTGTATCCTTTCCGTATGCCTATTCATCAACGTATAGCTTTACCTAGATCTTATAGTGCTAATGATATTAATCTAAATAATCTTGGTATGCGTCCTACTCCAAATACTACTGGACTTGGTATTACTGTACCTCCTCAAGGATTTTGGTCTACTGGACCTTTAACTGCTCCAATTACTTCTTTAAATACAAATGAACATTTGATGAATGGGTTTCCTTTTTCGGCTAACCCACTTGTAGCCCAACAACAAACCCAAACTCCGCGTTTCCCAATTTCTCCAAGTGCTAGTCCTAATTCTAATTCAATGAATAACGCGCAAGCATTACGTCTTGTAGTCAATCCCACAAATGGAATACCGATTAAAATGAATGGTAGGTGGAGCAAATGATTTGATCTGAATTTTTTTTTTTTTTTTAATTATTAACGTGAAATATGATATATATATATATATTATTTATTTAATCACTTTAGATCAAACGTCCGTATCTCAACCTCAACCTCAACAGTTCACACCACCACAAGAATTCCTCACTCCGGCTTTTAATAACAATAATAATACAGTAGTCTCAGTTATTTCATGTGAGACTCTTACAATAGGAACATGGCGTCGCATTCTAACAATGTCGTCTCCCACAGATCTTTTATGTTACTACACTTTACCTCAGAATATATTCACTTATCATATCACGAATGAGAATACTCAATTCAAGATGGAGTTCCCACTTTCCGATATCTTTTCTGTTGAATATCGACCTATTGATGAAGTTCACTCTCAAATTGCAATTGAAGTTAAAGATTCACCTTCCTTCTTTATGGAGTCACCTCATGGCGGATGGAATATGTGCAAAGATTTTACCGAAGACAGACAAGCATCTCGACATACAAGACATGTATTGAAAGGTCGTGCCATTGTAATGAAACCACAACTTATTAAACTTATGCAAGATGACCAAAATCTTGCTAAAGTTGTAACAATATATGATACTCCAGCTCCGGCTGATCCATTAAGTCCAGATACGACTGAAGATAATAATAATAATGTCATGATTAATAACAATGGACAAGAAGAAAATCTTCCCCGTCGTTCATCTTTCCCAGTTAGTGGTTCAATTGCTAATAATTTACATTATCAAAACGGGGATAACAAACCTGATATGAGTCTTTTGAGACAAGTAGCTTGTGTACGTCGATCCGCCTCCGCTCCATTATCACCGTCGGAAGATAATAAGAACTCTTTACTAACAGCTCCTCAACAACATAATGCAGCATTACAAATTAATACTTCAACAAACTTCCTTGATATGTTTAACAAAGCCGAAGTGAATCAAAGTTCTCCGGAATTCTGTTCTTCACCAATGGAACTTAACTCTTCTTCACCGTCTACTCCTCTCGATGTATTTGATAATTCTCCAAACTTGATGGATTCTTCGCCGCTTTTAAATCAAGATCCTTTTGTATCATCTTTACCATCACACAATTTAAGTAACCTTACAATGGATTCTACTTCAACTTTATTATCCGATGAACAAGTCGCTGCTGCCATGGTTACATTTGCACCATCAATGACAGGTCATGATTTACCAAATGTATCTGGTGATGATTTTGCAAACATGTTTAACACAATGAGCAGTAGTTCTGATACTTCTTCTGATGTAAGCGAATTTTTGACCTTTAATGAATCATATGAAAATATTGGTAATGATAATTTTTCTTCTAATATGATGAATCTTGATACTTCCGCCTGGGTTGGAGATGTCGCCTATTGCTAAGAATTGGATAGGCAATTTAACAAAAATTAATGAACGTTTGTAACGTAATGAACATTAATAATAGTAATTTAATAACGTAATATCTTATTTTCTTCAAACAATATTAATTTTTAATAACTAAATTCCAATTACATCGCAAACAAGTCTAATTATGTAACATGTGAACTGATATGCTTTTTTTTTTTCCTTTTTTTTCTATGAGGTTGAAACAAATAAAGTTTTCTAAGAAAAACTTAAGAGATATGGATTATTTTTCAAAATATATTTAAAACTTTTATACTTAAAAAAAAAAAAAAAAAAAAATATATCGGTCACGGGGATCATTCATTTTTTTTTTTTTTAAAAAATCAAAAAAATCAAAAAACTTTTTCGTAAACTTCACACTTTCTTTCTTTTTTGGGTTTTAAGGTATAATAAGATGTAAATAAGTTACATCTATGATAAATTTTATCTTTTTAGACTTTGGTTAGTTTTTTGTGTCTTCTATTGGTGGTGGAATTTGTGGAGCCGCCGGCTTGACGCCAATTTTTTTTTTTTTTTAAAAAAAAAAAAATATATATACTTATTTTTAGCGAAAAAAAATAGTTTAGTTTATTTATTTAGACCGCCGATAGACATTTATCACAAAAAAATTTCCTTTTTGTTAATTCCCTTCACTTCCTTCCACCCTTTTCCTATGTATAATATTATGATAATTTTTTTACGCCTCTTTCTTTTTATTTGTATTGATTTACAACCCCGCTCACTTTTTTTTCATTCTTTATTTTCCAACTAGTTTGGAAAACAAACAAAAAAACATTTCAATATATATATATATTTGATATATGTATATATTTTTTTTTTTTTTATTCCGATTAAAAAATTTTTTTATTTTTAGTATCATCATTACTATTAATTATTTTTTCATCTATTTTTTTTTAAAAAAAATCAAAAAAAACAAACTTTTTTTATTAAAAAAAATCCATAAAAAAATGTAATAAATATATTTTTTTTGTGTAATAATTTTTCTTTTTTTTTGGAAAAAAGTGAGTTGGAGGAATCCTTTTTTTTTTTATACATTATTTTCTTTTATTAAAAAACAAAAGAATTTATCTTAAAAAAATGTGGAAGTGGTTTTCTTTTTCTTTTTTGAAAAAAAAGGAAAAGATGAACGAAAAATAAACTAATTTTCTTTTTTTTAATCCAAATCAATTAACAAACCAACAACAAATTCAAATCAAGCATGATTTTTTGGATTTTGTTATCACTTTCTCTTTTCTCTCTTTTTTTTATTACCATTGCTTATAATTAATCTATCCATTTATTCATCCGATCTCTCAAATAATAATTAATCATTCCCTCCTTCCTCTTTTTTTTTTTCTTTTAAAGAATTGAAATTGCTTTCAATTTAGTTATCATTTTTAACGGATCTTATTTTAATGACATTGAAATTTTAGATGGAGTAATTAGTTGTGATTTGTGAGAGTGTTTCGATGTGTTTGAGAAGAGAGAAAGTGATAATAGTGAACATGATGAGATATATACTTTTTTTTTTCCTCTTTTTTTTAAAAAAACATTTCCGTGCTCAAAAAAATAGTCATTTTTTTTTTTTTTAAAAAAAAAAAAGGGAATGAATGGTTCGTCAAGCCGTGTGTTTAGAAATTAATTACAGTTAATTATTCTAATTATAATTATAATTATTATTATTTTTATTATTTTTATTATTTTATTTTTTATTAATATAACAATAATTTTTTAAAAAAAATCAAAAAAAAAAAAAAAAAAATAAATACCGTAAATAAAATAAAATTAAATTACCGCCGCGTTTTCCTTTATTAATTAATCACTTTTTATAACAACTTCTATTTCATTATAATTCGAATGTATATTTTTTTTTTCTTTATTATTATTTATAATGAAATATTTAATCTTTGTTTGTAAATATCATATATATTAATTATCTTTATTTTTTTATTCACTTTTTTTTTTTTTAATAAAAAACTGAATAATTTTTATTAAACAAAACTGATATGATAAATTTTTAAAATGGGATTTTAAACAATCTAATCGAATAATAATAATATTATAAACTTTTAATGTATATCAGATATGTCAGATATGATCTGTTAAATGATATTCAATTTTAATAACATCTACAGTCGTCACCTCCATATAGTCACCTAATCGGTTCCCTCAAAATTGGTAATTGTATAGAAGTGTGCTTATATAAAGGTATTGAAATTAAAAATTTCTTAATTTCGAGCTGAAATTAGTAAATTATAATTCGGATATTTCCATTTTTGGCGATAGCCGTTCAATAAAAAATTTTGCGTGTAATATTTATTCTTAAAAAGGAAATTATAATCACGTGATATAGTAATTCTGGCTGAAATTATTTTATGACTAAAATTATGGTGATTATGTAGAGGTTTATTTATTAATAAAAATCATTTAAGATTATGAGGTGATAATGACTATAATTAATTTGTGATTGTATAGGGATAATTTGATATGATTTAAAACTATTTTTAGAATTGTAACTATATAGGAGATGACTATAGTTATATATTAAAAATTATTAAATATATAATTTTTAATACTTTGTAATTTAAAAGTAAAAAGATAAATATTTAATAAAATTTTTAAATTTGTATGACATAAATATTATTTCTTAATTCTTATTAATTTTTAATATCATTTTTCTTATTTTGTTTTAATTTTATTTGTTAAACTTAAAATTTTTTAAGTAAAAACTGTTAATTGTAAATTATTTATTTATTTAATTTTAAAATTTATATATTATAAAATCAAAAATATTATTAACTTTACTTAGCAATATTAAGTATAGGTAAAAATATATATAATTAAGATTTTATAATATAATTCATATATTATTTATTTATTAATTCATGATTTGTGAGTCAACTGCAAAAAATTCATATATGATTTTGATGCAAATTTATGTCGATCACTAATGTTTTTTTTCTGATATCCAATTTTGTGTTCTTAAATAATACTCTTTATGTGAACTCATTACTAACATATTTTAATACATAACACTTATTCTAAAGTATCAAATAGTATATTTTTTTATACATAATTTTTGACTTTTATTTAACGTCATGCCAGATTCTTACTTTCTGCAAATCTTTTGCAGTTGACTTATGGATCACGAATTAATATTATTAATTTTTTAATATTTTTAATATTGGTCAAACTTTTATAATTTTCATTAATTAAATCATATAAAATATATTAAATATAAAATATCTAATAATTATTTATCATAAAATCAGAAATATTATAATGAGTTATGGCATAGTTATGACTTATATGATATTAGTGATTGAGTAGTAAATAACTAATATATTTCATGGCTTACTAATAAAGCTTTGTATAAGCTGAACCAGCTTGCAAGTTTTTAAGTCAAGTTGAGCTCAAATTAAGCTAAGTCATATTTAAATTAGCTTAGTAGCTTATAAGTTAGCTTGAATGAACACAAGCTAGCAATAATAAGTTTGGCTTGAAAAGCTCAAGCCAGCTCAATTTATTAAAATAAAAATTATACATAATAAATGTATAAATAATTCAAAAGTTTTTAAAATTATTTTTTATTTATTGTTTTATTTTTTATTAATTTATAAAAATTAATCTACTAAAAACAGACTTCTACTATTCTTTGAGGCACATAATTTCCTATATAGTTTTATCTTTAAAGCTATATCATTTCTGTTCAACCAAATCTGTTCTACCCAAAAATATCCTCTCTACAGTCATATTGGAAGCTATAAAAAATAATAATAGTATATATATAAACAAATAATTTAATAAAAAATTTATCAATTTTATAAATTAACCTGGAATAGCTAGATAATTACATGCCATTTTTGATAAATTCAGATATTCCTTTTCATGTAATTATGAAAAAATAAGAAAAAAAATAAATTTAATAAAATCAATTGTATAATAATTTATAATTAAATATAATATTAATAGAGAATTGCTATTTATCACCACTGGTGCTCAGCANCGGTNTCACGTGATCANATATATCACGTGACTTCGAAACTTCGAATTGCGCAACGAAAAAAAATTTTATTTTATTTAATTAATATTTTAACTATGATATTAATTTTTTTTATAAGCTTGATATAAAGAACCTTTGTAATAAAATTGTTACATTTAATAAAAGAAACTGATAACAACTAAGCTAAATCTTTATTTTTTGAATGCTAACT
>QKYT01000160.1:112144-136169 GCA_003550305.1 Glomus cerebriforme | reverse complement strand
AAGTTGATGGCAATCCAACAGATGGATTCGATCCATAATAATCATTAATTCGATTATATTGTGATTGCTTATCTAATTCATGCTCAATAGCCATTACCAACTCTTTTAATAATGTGCCACGATCAACAAGTTTTTTTATAACGGCATTGATCGACTCAACACNTTGTGTACTTTCTATANCCGCAGTAAAAATCTTTGTGGTACAATATCGCGCCCAAGATTCTCGACTTGGATAAAGTCGTTTTTCAAGATACGAATGACATGGCTCATACTTGGTTAACATTTCTTGGTATTTCATATCAAACTGGTCTTNGCTATAACTATTCCTCATNATATAAAAATNNGAAANNAAATCTTTTATCATATCACCTCGCAGCTTGGATTTTGCCTTCTTTTTTACATTCTCCAAAAGGTGATATATGCATAATAGGTGCCGTGTTTGTGGATATATACTACTTTGACATATCTTGAATTAAAATTTTCTGTTTGTAAATAATAATTCATAAAAATAATAATAAAGTTTCGCTCATATTTGTTTCAACATGTGCGTATAGTGTGCCTTTGTATCGATAATATTTTGAGCTACTGCAGTACGATATCGGAAAAAATCTTGCCGAATGAATAGAGGCTGTGTTACGTGCGAACAGCATATATATTTCGCATTATTTTTTTTCGACTCGATTTGTATTTATTTGTTGCGTGTCATGCATTCGGACATATTAATAAAACAATATTCTATTTTTTTTTCAGCAATCATTATTTCGCATATGGGATTTTGCTAATCATGAAGTCATTTTTATTGATTTGCAAGAGGCCTTGGACTACAAGTTTATTTTACAATTTACACAATATAGATTGAACATGCATTTTTATTACTCGAATGTTTTTTTTATCACACTGTAAATAAATAAAAAATTAATTCTAGCCGAAATTACGGTAAATCTAGCCAAATTAAAATTACACCAAATCACACTACCAGTCTACCACACTTTTTGGGTCGTACCATGCACCATAAATCACATGAAAGATGATCAAATTATGTACGACCTTCTTGACCCGCATATATTGCCTGATGGAGCAGTGTAGGATTTGTTTTAATATTCAACTCTTTTTATAATGGAACTCCACCGGCAGCAAATATTTGCAGTACTCCACCCGCGAGTATCTTGTCACCACTCACCAGAGGAGCGTAAGCTGCGTGCGGTTATCAACAAAATGGGGTTAAGATATACTTTGGTAAGCAGGAAGTAGGACCGTTTCACAAGGTATGATATTTCTTAATAAGATTTCTGTGCTACGTTATTATCTTCGCTAATATATGGAATTAAATTTAATAGTCATTCCCTTTGGGAAAATCAACCGTTATTGATATTTGTATTTGGTATCAGAACTTATCCGAACTTATCCATTCATCAAAGGGTGTCAGTTAGTTGTGTCAAGCACCTTTTGAGAGAAAAAGGATTTGATTTAGATCATAAACGGTTCCTGATTTTACAATACTCTTTCAATCATAAAATATATTGCACTGATGAAGCCTAAAGCACCAAATGTACATGAAGATGGACTTTTAGAATATCTTGAAGATATAATCGGATATAAAGAGAAGCAAGTATGAAGGTTGATGAATTAAATGAAGAACGATCAGAAAAATTAAATCGCGCTAAATTAATAGAAAAGGAGAAAAAATCCAAGTGGTAAAAATCAATATTTCACAGCTTTGTACGATCTTTATTTATAATTCTTCAAATAATAGGCCAGGAAAAAAGAAGCGGAATATTATCTTCGAGTTGAAACTCGTCAGCTTTGAAGCAATCAGAGCTTTATATATAATAAATATTTAACTGATCACCTAGAATCAATTGAAAGATAAATTAAGTGAAAGGAAGAAAAACATGCTCAAACAAAACAAGATAACAAAGATCTTGAAGATAAATATGGAGAATCTTTTAAAAATTATCAGGTATAGTTATAATATTCCAATAAAAACACTATTTTAATTTATTAAATTTACTAACTACTAATTTAATGTATCCATTTTGCTTAATAAGGAACTTGAAAAATATTCTTTACGAAGGAGAAGAGTTTCACTTGAACGAAATGAAGAAACATGCAATATCTAAACAGAAGAAAGTAACCGAAACAATCTCTAAAAGTGGGGTTTAATATTATTTTTGCCCATCGGATCTTATACACCGAGATTTAATCATTTTTTTTATTATAGGATCGCAACGATCTTTCGAGGCGAAAGAACGATACGATTTGATGAACAAGATTTGATAGACCTAAAGGAAGAATTGTCGCGTTTGGAAAGATTCTTAGAGATTGAAGAAAATGAACTTAAAGCAATCCAAGAAAGTTTAAAAGATATGCGTTAATTAAGTGAATATAATAAATACAGTATAATCTTGATATAACGAACCCACGATATGTGTTGCAATTTAACTGTGTTCAATGCAAACACCTGAAAATGCCCTCCCTCGTCTTTTTCGACGTCGTTAAACCACAAAATGAGAGATTTGCGCTTTGATGAAACTCAAAAATGAAGGATTTCACGTAAGATTCTCCGAAACATTTATAATTTGTTTAACTAATATATATACTAATTAAATTATTTAATTTTGTCACCTTTGTGACATTTTAATAAATATGGTATTGCAATTTAACTACCTGTTCTACATGAATGATCTTGCAGTTGATTCTGCTAACGTAGGGCAACATCTTAAAGGAAAAACATTAGACGTTCAAAGTTAAACTTCAATCCGTATTCAATACAAACACCCGAAAATGCCCTCCCTAGTCTTTTTCGACCTGTTAAACTAAAAGAAGATAGATTTGCGCCGGCACTTTATAGTGTATTGCAAATATCTTAGTAGCCACTGATCTCCAACAAGCAGATAGGATCACTTTAGATGGCAAGTTGATTGACAAACCTGATTCAATGAGTGGCGGAGCACCAAAGTGATGAAAGGTGCTATGAATTGAAAATTTTCTTCTGATGTGACACCCCAAACAGCAGAAAAATTGGAACAAGAACGCAAACGTTTAGAAGAATGGTGGAGGAAATTTAATGATGAACTTTCTCTAGAATCTATTGAAATTTTTTTTTAGGATGATTCATACGCGTATAATCAACGTGTTATATATGTACGAGTAGAAGTTTTACAGGATTTTTCCATCAGCTAACTTAATCTACCGAAATTGGAGTTGGACTTTAATAATAGTAAAATTCCATGTTACCGATACTGAAAAAGGATATCTGAGTTACGGTATTATAAGAATTTGATTATTTCTTGTCAAGATATACAGTATTTTAAATTAATAATATTAGTTAATTCAAGCTAATAATATTAATCATATTCTTGATATATTCCTTTTTATTTAGATGTTGAAGATAAAAAAGACGAATTGGATGAAATCAAGGGAAAATCTGATAACATGACCGAGTTAATTAGTAAGATTAGAGTTTTTGAAGTTTATTTGATTTATTTTTTCTCAACGAGAAGGACAAATTTTTCTTTTCGACAATTATATTGTATATATAGTTAGAAATTAAAAACGAGCTACAAACAAATAATTTGGAAGAAACTAAGCTCATTGCGAAATTTTCTTCATAAGCTTACGCTTCATATAATTGGGTAAGGCTTAGATTGATAGTCAAATGATTTTGTTTTACCATTTAATTAACTTTTATAAATATAGAGGGGATGAGGAAGAACGAGATGATTTTCAAATTCTCCGAGAATTTTTTTTTCAATTTATCTGGCGGGGAAAAGGTACTTTGTGTATTAATAATTATTTAGCGTTTTAACCATATTCATAAATATCAAATTATAGACACCGAGTTCTTTAGACTTTGGCTTTGGTATTTGTTCTACATCATTTCAAGCCTACACCTTTGTATGTTATAGACAAATTGATGCAGCTTTGGTTGGATTTTCGAAATGTGTCAATTGTCGCCAATTATATATCAAAGAACGCACTAATTTATTGTTATTAGTTTAAACGTGTAAAATAATCTCACCTGAGTTTACAAATTCCTATTAATTGATTATTGTGAAATTAATGAAATTTTTTATTAAATATTTTATTATTTTACCTAAACTCATTAATAATTATACAAATTATATTTTTGTTAACATATTATTATTATTAAAAATAATTTGGTTTGATAATTGTATTAGATGTATTAATCGTAACCGATTTTATCTTTTGTCTTAAATTCCAAATCCTATTCTTTTTAGTAATTATTAACAGCGGATTAATAGTAAACCGATTTTGTCATTATTTTATCTTTTACGATTACAATAATTAATTATTAACTATTAACAATGAAATTAAACAAGCCGAAAATTGTGATTCTGAAGCATGTAATTTAGCTATCGTCGAATTTTTGTGCTCCCAATTTAGTTTAGGACGGTAAAGAAAATCCATTGATTTTATTTTAGTTTCTTTCCAGAGATCGCCAGTTTTGATATTAGTAAAATAAGTTCTAATTTGGCTTTTAAAGCCAAATTCGAAGGAAAATGGTCCTTTTTTCATATATCAAGTTATACAGCAACCTTTAATTACATTTTACCTTTTGGCTTTGATTTCTGCAGGCTTGCAATAGACTATGATAGTAATAAGTTGGCCATTTTGGCCATCATATTTGAGTTTAAGAATAGGTTAGGAACACTTGTCTTTCGCAGAAAATTCACAAGTCATGTAATAAGTTGGCCATTTTTGACATTTTGACTTTAGAATATTGCAAATTGTAAGTTAAGTAGAAAAATGATCATCACGATTCACGAGATTTTTGAAATGTTATCTGAACCTGTCCATTTTGAGATAAAATAGAATTAAGCCACGTTTATGCAATTGATACAATAATTACATATATTTAAATTAACATAATTGTTGTCGCAACTTCCTAAGAATAGTAATTTTATTCATAATTTTAAGAATTAATAAAAAAATAATGGAAGAAATCTATATTAAATATATATTAAATTTAGCTTAGAAATGATATCGTAAGTGTTTGTAGATTTTAATTAGTTAACAATAAAGGATAATGCTATAAATTTTTTCTTCTTGATAAAGAAATTCAGAAAATTTCTAATTTATTTCTATAATAAAATTTAGATCATTGATCGGAAGAGGATTGAAACAAATATGAAAACCATGAAGGGTAATACCTATCCGATATCTCAATTCTCAATATTGCCAGATTCATATCCATTACCTGATAAAGACTCAATGTTCTAGAAATTTTAAGAATTAAAAGGTTGAAAATTACTAAACATCGTCTGGGCGATCATCGCCTTTACCAGCATTAGGATAGCATTTTGGGCGGAGTTACATTCGTATTCTTAATTCTGCCCCAAGTTCCATCCTAATGCTGGTAAAGATGATGATCGCCCAGGCGATGTTTAGCAATACCTTAAAGGTTTCTTGTTGGAATTCATCATACGATTACCAAGGTATGAATTTTCAAAAAGACCGATAATTAATCTTAAGTTGAATATTTATTTATATTATTTTTATGTACGAAAGGTGATATAGAATATTCATTCTAATATCTTCTTTTTTTTCTTTTTTCCTTTTCATAAAGAAAATAAATAAAATAAATATATTAATTATCTTAACTATCAGTCTATCACTACTATCACTAAGATAAAGCATGTGTTCAAAATATGTTGGATCCACAACATTTTTCATCATTTCTAAATATGAAAATGATTCCTGATATTAAAGTTGGAAAATTATCTATCCATTGTACATATGAATAATTTCTTTTTTTATTTAATATGAGTGAATGATTGATCTCGATCTCTAATGACATATAATTGAAAAAATCACGAAAATTGGCCAGCATTATGGAATTCGGCCAGCGTTAAGAAATTAGCCATGTGACGAATAATATGTGACAAATATGATTTCACATACAAAAAAATTTTTCATGTCCCTAGAATACATAGTAAAAATGAAAGCGTGACACGGGGTGATGAATAATATTGATCACGTGATTTTACGTTTTTTTGGTAGTTACGCTAGGGAAATCCTACTCAAATGATAACTGATATCAATGAATTTTTCCAATAAAAATCATGCCAAATAATCAAGTCCATACAAATAATAAATTTTTTTTTCTTTTATTATAATATTACGATAAGTAATAATTTTGATATCATTAACTTTGTGAGGAATATCAAGTATGAGATACTTGTCTAATATGCTTTGCTTGAGGCTTCAAAGTTAGATTAAAATGATTCTTAAAAATGGACTGTTTCACACTTCAATTTTATCACTTTTATTTATATTAATATTATTTAAAGCGCTTAAAACCAAAACAAACAGCCATTGTTCACAGCCATGTAAATTAGAATTATTTGTAATGAAAATAACAATAAATCGTCCTATAAAAATAATTAACGTGGCGAATGCTTTACAAAACACTCATTTTGCACTTTGAATAATAAAATTAAAATAAATTTAAATGCGTAATATCTGATTTTAAATTCTTTGACTGCACCACCCTCTGTTGCAGTACAACCGATTCCTATGAAACGAAATGTTTGATTTTGAAATAGATTTTTTTTTTTTTTGCGTGATTATTATGTAAAATCAATTTAATTTAATATTACTGTATTATATTTAGTAAGGAGATATTTGTAATAAGGAATGGGATCGGATCCACGAACTCGGATTAGACTTTTTAAAAAAAATCTAAACGGATTGAGTTTAGAAAAAATAAAAAAATAGCTAATTTGATTTTTGTAAATTTATCTATAAAGGTATCATTTAAACTGTCTGAATACTTGTATTAATGTTAATTATCGTATTATTCTGGATTACAAAGAATTTTACTGTAAATAATATTTTGATTTTTTTGATTTTTTTTTAATTAATGCTCATTATCGATAAGGATAGTAATCGAATAAACATTATTCGTAGTAGTTCTTCGAGGTATAATAACATAAATGATAAGAAATATAAAGATCCGTAAATTTACAGCGCCTCAGAAATACATCCCGTCAACAATTTTTAATTTGGCTTAGCAATTGTGATTGATTTCGATGAAAAATTTAAAATACATTAATTTATCACGTTTAATGTGATGAATTTCATAAAAAAAAGAAAACCCATAAGAATGCAAGCATCCTTCTCTCTTTGAAAATTAATTTCCCTTTTCTCCCTTTTAAAAATTAAAAATAATTTTCATATTTCATACAAAAAATTAATAAATAACGATATCAAAATTCATTAAATGTCACTCCATAATTTCAAACCATTAAACTTGAAAAGAATTTCATTAAGAAATTCAAAAAATTCCTTCTTTTTTATTTATAAACAAAATTTTCATCCTGAAATATTTATTAATAATACTATATATTATATTTATTTTATTGTTACAAACGAATATTGACAATCTATTATTGCATGTTGACGTGATTTTACAGTCAGTAAGCGATTGTTATGGTTGATACTTGTGGTAAATGAACAGTTTTATCGTTATCCGTTGGAAATACGGTCGAATAATACTACTAAGATCATTTTCCTTTACGTAATATTCATAATTCACCAATTTAGCATTATCAGTTATATAAATGCCTGAAATTATTATTAGCAAACAAAATCAGATTATCAATTAAATTATTATTACCAGTTACAGTATAACTAAATTGGATTATCAGTTGGATTTTAGCCATTATTGAATCGTGATCGCAAATATACTTTGCATTCTCCTTTAAGAAATCAAATTAAAAAACAACATTTTGATGATAGAATAATAAAATCCTTTTTACCAGGAATGGGGTCAAAAAAAAATTTTAATATGGCCATGGGACCAATTCGGTGCGGATGGGTGTATTTTTCTGATTTTTTTCTCTCACCCATTGAAATATCTGTATCTGTTTTACCCTTAATGCTGCTACCTCCATTTATAATATCTTTTTTGAAATTTGATATGTCAAAGTTAATCAATTATGATGTCAGATTCCATAATCAGAATAATTCTTCAATAGCAACACCTTCTCACAAAGAAGAATTCTTTTAAAACTTCTCTCGATAATTCAACATCAACGCCTATTTCTATTAACATGCAAGAACCACCTACGATCCATAATTTCCATCAATATTGGTGGGTTTACTGTTATACATTACCATGTCTTCCACTTTTAACAAGACAAGTCATTATCATCACCAGCATTACAAATTCCGTCGTCATCATTATGTCAGCATTAATAAAATTTCCAAAACTGTACCTACTTCAAAATTCCCCATGCAATGCAATTTCGCTTTATAAAAAAACATGAATAATGAATCTTCAAACGCCGAACCTCAAATGGCCGAACAAGAAACAGCTGAAGAGTTTGTTAAATTAGTCATAACGACATTAATGAAAACACAACGAATACCAATTCCCATATTCATCGTTGCCACCAGCATCGTCATTTTTACATCAGAGAATGTAGAATTATCATCAAATAATTTGTTAGTGTACCAATAATTAAAAAGACCTGAGTTTCAGAGTGGTAAAAAAAGAGGAAGCTAATAAGCCAATAATGGGAAAATTAAAATAGAAGTTCAATTATTAATAAAAATGTTCAATAATAATAACAATAATGAAAAAAGTAATCCAATTTTGGATACTCACCGCATTTCCGCACGAGAGCTAAGAGAAGGTATTGATAGCCTTCATAGGGCAACCGTTAACGCGTAAACAATATACTAAAAATTATTATGACAATCAAAAAAATTAGTTCCTTCTTTTTTAAAGATACTGGAAGTCATTCTTCTGTTTTAAATTTTTTTTTGAACAAAGTCTGGCCTAGCTTTAGTTAAATTACCTGCAAGCTAGATAATTTTTTAAAAAATTTATTCTTCCATTTATTTCATTATTCTTGTATTTTACTCTAATGATAAACGAGAAGTATGAGCAAAGATCGTAATGCTTTATAATTATTTTAATTATTTTAATTATTTTAGGCGTCTCGAAAATGAAACTGTTAATAGGCGTCTCAAAATGCAATTACTAACATGCGTCTCGAAAATGAAATTGCCAATAGGCGTCTCGAGAATGAAGTTGCTAATAGGCGTCTCAAAAATGCAATTGCAACTGCTGATAAGCGTATAATTATTTTAATTATTTTAATTGTATTAATTGTAATTACCATTATATAAAAGAGAAATAGATGAATTAAGGTTTATTTCATTTTGATAAAAGTTCTTCTACATATCTCAGCAATTATTTATTAATTACTATAATAGAAATAATAGGATTATGTTTCTTTATAGAATGTTTCAAAAAAATGAAATATAAAAATAAAAAGAGCATAAAAAGAAATCAGCTTTTTTTTTGCCACAATTTCTCCAATTTTCCTAATTTTGAAGAAAAATGGTTCGGTAACAGACTCGACTCCTCCTTTCTTTTCAACTATTAAATTATTCCTTGTTCCTACATTTTGATTATTTCTTTTTTTTTTGGGAATTCCTTAATCTTGGAATTGCAACAATATGAAGATTGAGCAATGGGGTTGGCTATGCTTAAAAATTATCAAAATTTAATTCTTGGTGGACTAACTTACCTTTTAAAAAATTTAAATCTAATGTATCAAAGATGTTTACGGAATGTGTATATTCAACTTCGACATACAGTATGTATATCAATATATGATATGCATCGCCAATATCACGTGATAGTGATTTTGCTGGGGTAGTTATTCCGGCCGGAATTAAACGATCTGCAACGAAATTGCCTTTTTAGGGGACGTCTAAAGCGGAGCAAAATCACGTGATTTTCATAAAATTTTTGGCCAGAATTATGGCATTAAGAAATTATGCATATGACAAATAACAGGTGATAAATAGGATTTTACCTATCGAAAAAATTCTAAGTTCCCTAGAATACTTAGGAAAAATGGAAAATGAAAGTGTGACGCAGAGGTGACAGATATTCAATATGATCACGTAATTCTGCTCCGCTTTAGACATCCCCCATATAGGGAATAAAAATGGCAAAGCAGTTATCACTTTTTTAAAAGACCATCACCTTTGAACTGATTTGAAGAATAAAAAAGATAAGGTAAACCCTTTAGGCTATTTTACAAAAGAAATTTTTGAATATATATATATAGACCTCTTTGCTATTCCTTATTCGCATTCCAATTTGTGGATCATCTGTCATCCGTCATCCGAGAAATACATGATCCGTATGATCCATCAACCGTCAAGGATAATCCGAATCCGCGACGGCCAGTGTTAAACTCATTTGAGACTTTTACTCCTCTAGTACCTTCTCTGCTCTCTTGTTCCAAGAAGACGCCCAAATTATTCCACCAATCTACCTCCTGGGCGTATAGGGAGGATCATTGGAAGGATTGGAAGGAGCCTGTACAGTTGCTAAAAAAGTCTAGAAACGCATTTGGGTTAGACTTGTAGGAGTGAGGATAGGGCTATATTATAAATCTTTAGAAGTAAGAATTAATATTGGAACTAAGAAAAAAAAATAAGGGTATTAAAAATCAATAGCTAGTTACATTATGAGTCATATAGCGTTGTTTAACAGTTATACTCTATCATGCTGAGTCTGACTTGCCCTAAGTTCTATATTGGATTAGTTAGCTAAATCAACGGATCATTAGATAATTTTCTGATTTCCAATATATTAATAATTTGTGCGACATACAAAAAAATGACTCATTGTGTTTAATTATTGAGCACATCAGACTCATTGTTTGTACTTCTATTATCTCATATTCTTAATTATATAAATACACCCTTTCCATTAAATTATTTTTATGTTTTCTAACACATCTTAATGTTTTAAAACTTTTTTTTTCTTTTTAAAATTTTAGGTAAACTTTTAGCATACTATTATTAAGGAAGAAGACTGTTTTTACAAAAGATGATTATATTGAGCGAAAACTTTGGGAAAAAAATTGAAACCAGCCAGCCTATTTAAAAATAATACTCTTCTCAGCTAAAATTTCTTTGATGGTCGGTCTCAAATGTATAAATTTGATTTTACTTTTCCTTTCCTTTACGTCTATTCTCGATCTATTTTATTATTTCATGACTCTTTTGATACATTTCCTTCTTCTATCACTCCTTTTTAGTTTTCATATTTCCTTGTGATAATTATTACATCTGTCGGAATTAGATTAAGTCGTTTAGAGAGTTTAAAAATAATTCATTTTATACTCATACTTCATTGCACTCTTTTTATTCTTAACAATATCCGGCCATTCCTTGGTGGTATTTCGTAATTATTGCACAGTATCAATATGCTCCATTCTGACTATGGCAGGCATGTGGTTATGTGGCTAGTTGCCATCCATTCGATACACGGTTAATCCTATGTAATGATTACTTAATAATTGGTTCAATCCCAATAATGGTCAATTAATATTTATAAAACTTTCATTACTCCTTTTATATCAAAATAATTTATTTTTTACTTAATATGTTTTCTCTTATCATTCATTTACTTTTCTTTCTTTCCATTTTTTATTTTCATATTTCCTTGTGATAATTATTACATCATGTTTTCAATAATACCTTCCAAAAAATTCCAAATAACGTGACAAATATTTCAATAAAGTTTACAAAAAAAAAGGCAATTTTTTTTTTAAAAAAAAATCATTCAAGCATCCAAGATATTTTTATACATAATTTTTTAAAAGTTCAAAGGACATAAAACAAAAATTTCTTAAAAATCGAAATTAATCGAAACTTTGGAGGGTAATTTCTATATGTGACATACAGTATATCAATAGTACAGTATTAATTTCAATTTCATTTAACTTATTACTGACTTATTCCCCACCATTTCTTTAAGAAACGCAAGAAAATGAGCACTCAAAAAGAAATGTAAAAATGGTTTCTTTAAAAAATGACAAAAGAATAATAAACTCCTGTTTTTTTTTTTATTTGTAAAATTCATTTTTTTTTTAACATAAAAGTTTAAAGAGGGGGGAAACTTAAAGCTTTATTCAAACCATATCTTTCTTTTCATTTTTTATTTTCATTTTACTCATGATCGTTGATTTCTTATGATGTCGTCAGCCGGTTTTCTTAATGTGACTATTAATTAAAAAAAAAATCGGGACGATGATGTTAGCGATTAGATTATGGGGATTATGGGCGATGGAAAATAACGAGATTTGCCATCATTGTAAATACGATTAAATATGATTAAATATGAATATGATAATAAGAGTGTTGATATTTTAATACAATCAACACTCTCATTAACGAACTGATGGTTCCATTAGAAAAATTTTATAAATTACTATTTTTCTATATGTTTATAATGAACTATTATTAGAATTTAAAAATTTTGGGTTTGATATATCCAGAGTTTTGTTATAAAGAGGTTCGTTATAACTAGTTTTGACTGTACTGTATTAAACGATGAGAATAATGAGGAGGGGGGGTGGGGGAATTGAGATTTGAGACGACATTTATATAATAAAATTCATATAATTAATATTTTTGAACTTCTTTTTAAAATTACAATCTAAAATTTATAATAGGATTATTGTAATCAATTAAATTTTTAAAAAAGATAAGCTTTAAATAGTAATTGTAAGAATATCATTTATATTATGTGTAAAAAGAAATGACAGAAAAAAAAATTGCAGCGAAATTAATTTTTTAAAGTTCACCGAATCAAAATTTTACAATAATCAAGTGATGGTTACATAATGTCAATTAAACGATTTCTGTGATTGGTATTTTGGTCAATAGGTGATCAAATGATAACACAAAGAAAATACATTTACAGTTTATTCATTATACTATCAATATATCTTTGACAGAAGCGTGTAACTAAATTTTTTTCCCGTAATAGCAGGATTATTTCCAAATCGATTTTATTAGTAAATCACAATTTATTATTGTAACTTTATCATTTAAATCTATGAATTTAACATTCTAAACGATTTTTGGATTTTTTTTTTTTTTTTTGTTTCCATAAAGGCATAAATGGTCGTTTATTTTCATTAAATGAAACAATCTATGGATCATTATGTTTCAGACTTTCGCCAAAATTTCTTTTTTTAAAAAAAATTATAGAAATTCGAAAGATTATCATCCCCTTCAAGATAATAACTATTTTACAATTTATTCCATTCATAAAAATATTAAAAATATAAATAAAAATGCACAAACTTGTCATCGGGTTTCTTTTTGTAATAAAGATTTTCGTTTCAATCAATGAATTCCTATATTTAGTTTTAACATTTTGAATAGACCAATGGAGTTTGAATTTTTATGAGGTTTAAAAAAAAATTATTCTTGACGTTTTTATTTAGTGTGATATAAATATCACGTATAATCAAACTTTGATGTGCCGATAATGTTGTTTCGCCAGAGTTTAACCTAAAATATCTAAAATAAAGGGGCATATTGATACATGTTACAATTGTTACATATATGGGATAATAAAAAATTTATCGGGTTTGTGATAGTTTAATTACTATTTAATGTCTGTTTTACTTGTATGAAACTCAAACTCTCATTTTTTCATTTTTTTTTAATAAACTTTTATACTTTCGTTTTTAATTTACGCTTTTAATTTCTTTTTGAAATGAATTCCGCTTATTTTCTATAATTCTGTGAAAATATGATAATCGTTAAAGAATTCGACTCTCATACAAATAATAATTTGATGATCAAAATTTTATATTATTTATTTAGTAGTCATATTTTATGATATACAAACGATTAATTCACGATTATAATCTTAGTGAAGATTTCTTTTTTGAACTAACGGTCAGAAAAGACCTTCGAGATCACCGATATTAATAAAAGCAATTATACCATTTTTAATTTACAAAGTTTTAGATGAAAGCGGAAAATATCTTGAGTAAATGTATTTTTATTGTTGTGGGCCGGTCGGTCATTAGTAGTTTATATACGAAAATGTACAGTATATGTGAAAGAAATTTTATGTATTTTTAACTTTTTTTTTTATTATTATTTTTGATAATATCTTTTACAACAATGTGTTCTAACTTCTAAGCTATCAACATAATATTTTTAAATGATTAAGTATATTTGCTTTTTTTCTCAAAAACTTAAAATATTTTTAAACTTTGCTTATAAAGAATCAATAGACATATCATATGTAATTCATATTCTCCTTGTTAAATTGTTCATTTGAATAATATAATCATTCCCTGGTAAATAAATATCTCATTAAAGCTACGACGGCTGATAAATGGTTCGAGTTTAAACCATGCCACTGACTTCATGAATCGATTAATTAGAATCTGAAGCTGGACTCATAAAAAAAATGGGTCGAAATGGATCGATCAACGTTTTAGAACAGATAGTATTTGCTATGTTTATATGTATAAAAAAAAAAGATGAATAGTTATTTACAGGTTCAGAACTTATTCACACTTACATGACAATTAAAACACTTCAACAGCTCCATTTAACATTGACACGATACCTTATATAGAATAAGAAGTATCCGTCGTTTAAAAATCATTGGTTTATCTGTGATGCAAATTCCTAATCCCTTCGTTAAACCTGGAAAATTTTTTTAATTACAACAATAATTGATTGAAAAAAATATATAAATACAGTATATCAATATGTATTACAATACCTTACTTTTAAAATAATTCGCATGAAAGTTTCAGACAACATATATTTGGAGAGAGTTTCTTGCATGTATCACGAGTATTGAAATTTAGCGTCTCAGGTGTCTCAGTAACCGTTATTTTGCATTTCTGAGGTAATTTTTGACCGTTCATTAATTTGAAACGAATTTCCAAAGGATCCATCATCCATTTTTCGTGATTTCATCACGCATACTTGATCAAATACATCCTATAGTAAATAATACGGTCAGTTTAAAAATATAAATGCATATTCTTTTATAAAATTATAAATGAGTACACATACGCTTCATTATCTCTACTCCCCTATTTCTTTTTTTTTTTTACCTTCGTCCTTCTAGAAAACATCATGTTAAAAATAGATCTTGCCCTTGAACGTGTTTACATCAAATGTTGACGGGGAATATTGAATTCTACAATTGAATGATTAATCCCAGTGGTACTTCGTTGATATAATTACTCAACAAAAAGCGACGGAAGCACTAGTCATTAATTATGATTGAGAAAGCGCGTAGGACCATCCATGTGTTTAGAGCTTTTATCTCCACTGAAAATTTAAAAAAAATTGATTTCAACAATCAATCTATATTTTATTTAAAAAATAAGTAAATTACAATTTGTTTATGAATATATTAAATGCACATCAAAGTTTGAGATATACCTACATCTAAACTTTACGCAGTGTTTGTTTGTAACGAAAACAGATCTTTTATTATATCATCTTTTTTACGAATTCCAGCTTGACATTTCAACTTCCTGCTATCATTCTAAATTTTTGTGTAACGAGGTGTTCATAGCTTCAGCATAATTATTCGACTCGTTAGGTCATTTAATGATGTATTTTTCTGGAGAAATTTCGAAGACGGTCTGTTTAAATATGTAGATCATCGATCTGTGTTGTATGACCGTACCTTCGGAAAACTTTCGGAAAAATACTGATACTGGTATAATAAAATGTATAAAATTAAGTTTTTAGGTTACTGATCACATTTTATTTTACAAAAAATGGGAAGCCGTATGATACAAGTTTTTTAAGTTTTTGATTAACATAATTTTTCGCAATTTAATTCGTGGGTGATCCATGGTAATGCATGTTTGTTTGTATATTTGTGTAGCAGTTTGTGGCTCAGATTTTGAATGAACCTCAATAAGGTTTGACTGTGAGAATTTTTTTTATCATAAAGGGGACTTTTATAAAAAATTTTAGTAAATCAACTTTACTCTCAATTTATTATTATTTTATTATTTTCATAGATTAATTTTGCGGTTTTGCATATTAATTATGAGTGATTTTATGAAATAATGTAAATGAAATCATGTAATTTATATACATGGTATGTATGTATTAAAATAAAAAAAAGGACCTTATTTTTTTTTAAACGCATGGGAAAAACACGTCCAAATAATAATAATATATATATATATATTTTGTATAGAAACTATAGGAAGTTTACTCATAAAAGTAGCGATTGTATGCACTACTTGAAGGTTTGGAGTGGTGTAGGATTAATGTTTAATCGAGTATTATTAAAATAAAATTTAATTTTATCGACTTAATTGGAAACGGATTCTTTATGAAGTATTTATACAATATTTTAAGATTTTTTTCAACATAAAAAATGCGAGTCGAATAAATTTTAATCATTTATGACTTTATCAGTATATAAAAAGTTAGGTTTAATTGTAAACTAGCATGACGCGAAATTTCTCATGTCATAAACGGTGACTACCGTGCCAAAGCCGATTTTTTGATTTTATAAATTTTTTAAACCGTAGGTGATCATCACTATACCAGCATTATGGTTGAATTTCGGGCAGAACTAAAAAATGTAATAAAACTCTGGCCGAAATTCAATCACCTGCGGTGATATTTATATAAATTATGATTCTGATCGCCTATAAATAATAAAAAATTATCATAAAAAAAAGTATATGATTATTATAAATGAAGATATATACTATGTATAAAAAAGTAATTATTCACTAATAAAACGAGTTGTTGACGCAACTCTGCTAAATAAATTAAATTTCTGTTATTATTCCTGTTTATTCAAATCAAAACATATAAATTTTGAATTTGCAATATTTACTGTTCATAATTATTTTGAACACTTTCACAAAACATTATTAATAAATCCCATTTTTCTTTTTCTTTCTTTTTTTTTTTTTTACTTTAGTTAAACAAGGAGATGGGTAATTCCCTTGTTATTAGATGTATTTTATTTAGACAAACAAGAAGACGGATACTTTTAGCATAAAGTTCTTATCATTCCATATGTTTGGATCTTCTATTCTTTGGTCTATTCATTTTAGCTGATGTAGGACTTGTAGTTCACTTTTTGATGCAAACATCTTTGGGCATATTTGAAGTTCCTGGTAGTTCCGCTTTTTCCCTTTTTCCCTTTTTAATTTGCGACAGGGATTTCTTGATTTGTTAATTTCCGCTTTGTACTTGTCTTGGCAATTTCATTTCTGCGGGAACTTATAGAAAAATCGGATTTACCCTTTCCCCGTCGTCATGTCAAGATATTTTTTGATACTCCATGTATACACAGACAAAATCTCGTTAAATTTAACTTCAAGGAAAAGACTCTTGAAAATAATATTAATATAATTAAAAATATTTTTGCAAACTGCAGGGGCATTTGATCATCAAGATCAAGGGAATTGTTGTAGTGAACACCAACGTCGAGGGTGAATTTCTTAAACTATTGTTATCCACTTCTTAAAATTCTTTTAAGAACATATCGAGTAACATACTAGATTGCTTATTTGAAACGTAATGAATAATTTGATCATTCCCTGGTAATACATATCTCATAAAACTACGCCAGATGATAAAATAGTTCGAGATTGAATTATATCGCTATTGATCCTCATGAATTGACGCATTAGAATCCTCTTATCGAGAATTTTATAGTATTATAAAAATTTAAAAAAAATTTTAATATAAAATTGAACTAAAATTTATTTATGAAGATTATTAAATGTGTTGCGATATATCTCTGCCCAAACTTTAGGTCAGCACTTGTTTGTAGCGATATCTTCTATTATATCATTATTTTTTAAAAGTAGGTTCCAGTTTGATATTTCAACTTCCTCTTTTACATAATACAATCATCCTCATCTTCATAAAAATTCATTTAGAATAACGAGGTGTTATAATTAATCAAAAAAAAGAGAGAATTGGGAATGATGATATAGTAAATTTTATATAATATTACGCAAGGAAGAGCAATTATTTTCGTCGGCTCATCTCTATAAATATATAATAGATATTTAATTGTGACAGTAACGAATACAGTACATGCAAAACTCAATTTAAGGGGGGTTATTCAAATTTGATTATTATTACCGGTATCAAACCAGTATTTTGATGTAAAAACTCAAATCTTCATGTGTTTTGTGCAGCCGATAGAATTGAATGAACACTAATTTGGGGTGATAAGCAGATGACTAATTAATTCTGAGACTAATTAAATTAGGACCCAGAAATATATATATGGGTCAACCGAATTTTACTATTAGCTGTACGCATTTTTTCGAATTATGATAATGTCAGTCAGATTCTATAATGAGTAATAAAATTCTGACTTGCATTATCAAAAATTGTCTAAAAAAGGAAAGTTTTTTTTTCAAAATACCAAAATACGCAAACTTAAACCTAGTGCCTTGTGGACTGCTATCACCAAAAAGGAAATGATCTGAATCATAATTCTGGCCAGAATTATAAATTTGGCCCGAATTACTGTAAATATCCTATATCCAGAGGCAAACTTAAATTCGTTTTTACTGAATTCTATTTATTCAATGAATTTATTTATTATTTTAAAGTAAACATTTCCTAACTCTTGATTTAATTTGTTATTTTGAAGTTTTACAATTTGATAATAATCGTAACAAACCCTAGATATAGCAGGTTTTTTCTCATACATATTATCAACGCAAATTTTAGTTTTATCATAATCTAAGATTTAATTTACAGTATATTTCATCTTTATAATCGGTTATATTTTTCTTAAGTTTGTCAATCTATATCCGAGCTTATTAGAACAGTACTTCAATACAACAAATTTAATTCTTTCACATCATTTCTTTTATGTGCCTGTTCGAATGACATGGGAGCATCTTTAGATACGTTTGTCAGGATTTCTTTAATTTGTTGATATATTTAAGATCATTATCAAGCCAAGCACTATTCTTAGTGATATAAATTTTACACTTGGGTAAAATTTTCAAGTTTACTGCCACTACTGCTAATATTGTTGCTATGTTACAACTGAATTTGTTACTGTTCAACAAATCAATGTCTTCTTCAATTGCTTTGTCGACGACAAATTTGATGCTTCCAGCAACACACACTTTACTATAAAACTCTTTCTCTTGCATTTTTGCGTACCTTTGTTTTTCCATTCTGTTTTTTATTACCTGCTTTTTGATAAACATGGAAACTATCACAACAAAAAATCAAATGCAACATATTCAAATGTTACACAACAAACACTCAATTACACAACTAAATCCGAAATTACATTGTAAACGTTAACGAGGGAGCAATAAAATCTGATATTAGAAAATTTTTATCAAGAAATGATATCATTACAATATCTGACTGACATTCAATTTTTTTTTTAAAGTTCAAATGTTTACCGCTATGGCGAATGGTACATGAATAGTATTATCCTTTCAGTTTAAATTTTATTATTAATGTAAATGTTGTGCGTCAGATGTCGATTTGCGTCAGACATCGACCGGCCTAAATTATGGGCCCATTTGGGCTGATCTTTATAATGCCCTAAGAAGGTTTAGCCAGCATTAGTCATCTGACGCGCGTCAACTGTCAGTTGACATAAAAATTGAGGAATTATCGCAGTGATGTGATAATCAATATGCGACATTTAAAACTTTGAAAGTATTTGGAGTCTATCATCGTTTACGCGTAAATTTTATTAACGAAATAATCGAAATAACGACGTCTCTTGATTATGATAAAGTGATTTTTTTTCAATTTATCCATCATTTAATCATGACTGAGTCATTAACTAGCTATAGAAATTTACTTTAAATTAAGTAATACATTGCATAATCAATAAAAGTTAATTATGATTTTTTATTAAAAATAGAACTCTCCTTTTATAAACTAGAAACACTTTAAATTCCCCTTTAACTTCTTTATACCGTATATGAGGTCTTCCTCATTTCAGGCAAGGAAAACCCAGTCAGATAGTCGAGTCTCTCCTAACTGGTTCACCCTTCCCTCCTGCAACAACAAAAAGCGTTCAATATTCAACATGTTATGAATACCCAGAAAAGACGGGTATGATATCTTAGCTCGCGCAATTGTTATATGTTCTGACTTGGTAAACTTATGGAAACAAATAGGATATCATGAAATAAATAATTTGGTCTAGCAGGAGATTTTTGGCTTTGTTTTCACCAGTACTTTCAGAATGCCCAGATGAATTTGCAATATATCGAAGAATAAAAAATTTATTGATCTTGGATTTGTATTACACAAACATACTGTAAACTGTAAAGGAGAAAATTTACTCCTTAACTTAAGTAGTAGATTAGTGATATTTTATTTGAGGTATGTAAAACAATGAATGATTTTTTTTTTGAATTTTTTCGAAGATCATTATTTATATATATTTTATTACAATAAATTTTATTATTATTTTATGTATAAATAAGTTCTATAATAATATGAGTTATTAAATTGTAAAGGAAAAATAATATTACATGCTTCTTGAAACCTCCTTCCTCAATAATTTTTTATTCAAAAAAAAATCAGTGGAGATTTTATGAAGATATATAAAATTCTCGGCAATATCAATAATAAATAATACATAGTTTTATGGAAATGCAGTCTAGATTTTAAATTGTGAAAATTTTATTAATAGGGATAGCAGAAACTTTGACAGATGCATTGTAATAGAACGAACTTTACTTGTAGTAGGTATCTTAGTATAAATTTATTATAGTCTATAATATTTTAATAAAAATGCAAGAAATGGTATGCCATTAAAGAAATTTAAAAAAAAACTGTAAAGTCTATTATAAAGTGTTACAAAGAAATAAAAAATCAAAAAAAATATACTATATAGTATGAAAATAAAAAATTACATTTTCAATAATAATGATATATATAATCTTTAACAGCCGAGTTTGTTGATGTGATTTAGCTAATAGTTGATAATCTGTCTTTGAATAGTTTTCCTTCTGAACGTAAGCCCATTGATGCGGGTGTTCAGTAAAAACCCTCCATCTGTTTTACACAGTTATAAAAACGATATAAAATTATTCAAAAGTAAATTGGAATTACGGAGAATAAAATTTATTGATGAATTATACTATAAATACTATAAATAGGTATCAATTTGATAACCTCTCTTTATGAATATAAAAAGAAGTTAGATGAATCTGAAATAGTACTTTGTTGATTTTGATACTTTATTCTGTTCAAGAATTTTTAAAATTTAGTTGTGATGAATTCTGTTTAGGTTTAATTAATATTAAGGTCAGTAAAATCAATTAACATTATTTTAAAGTAATAAAAAGCTGAATCTTCTTAATCATCTAAATTTTTTGGTTCGGGTAAATTCTTAAAATTAAATAGTCTACTTGTATAAATAGCTTGAGGATGTATAGAATATGTACCCTTTTTATTATAATTATATTTTAATTTTTCTTTTCCGTTTGTATTAGGCTGTGATTCTTGGATTCGGCTTGTATAATTTTTGGAATTTTGTTGAGAACGTTTAGCATTACATTGCTGGCACCAGTGTTTAATAAAAATTCCAGTGTTGGGTTGTTTGCATTCTTTACATAAACCATACTCTTTATAACGTTCTTTCAATTCTTCATTTAATATAAGTTTGTCAATTAACGATATTTGTTCTTCAGTTAAATTACGATGGTCAAAATCTTTTATGAGTTCAAATACATCATCACTGAGATATTTTTGATCCATAATGCTATAAAGTTGGGATATTTGATTGTGAAGTTATGTAATAAAATGATTCTAAAGTTTTTTTAATGTTATTAAAAAAATCTAGGATGTCAAATATTTTGAAAATTTTAAAGATTTGAGTTGAAAAAATCTGTTCGTTTATATACTAATTGCAACAACAAAAAAAAAGGAAACAAAAGCAGTTATTAAAATCAAATTTGGTTAAGATTTATGCGAATGATATCATAAGGTGTCCATTAACAAATAAGAGAAAAACCGCTCATGTCGTTTTAATTAAAGACAATGAATTTTGGAAAAAAATTTTATTCGAGGTTACTTTTCTATACATATTTTATACAGACAAATAGAGATTATTAATACTGCGGATGGGCCAAGTTTAGGCTTAAAATCGGCCCGGACTCGGCCCGGCCGGATCCGGCCGGCGCAAGCCCAAGATCCGATTTTTGTAATATTTTTTATTAAATTTCAGTATAAATAGTAATTTTTAATAGATTAATTTTATTAATATGTTGTGTTTTATAATTTTATAAATTTATTGCTTATCCAAAATTACTACGGGACTGCGCTACAAAATGTAATCACAAAAAACATATTTAGATATATATTAAATAGTCGAATAAAATGTTTGTATTGTTGTTGATTTTTTATTGTTAAATTTTATTAAATTAGCATGTGAAAAAATATTTATAAAATCAAATTTGGTTAAAATTTTTATCAGTCGGAAATACGGATTATAACTTACGCGGAAATTTCGGAAAAGAGATTCCAGATTTGTTTCGAAGCTTTAGAAGCATGGAGATTTTGCATATTATTTTCGTGCATGATATTCTGATTAATAAAGATAAAGTTTATGAAAATTAAATTTGGTTAAGTTCTCCTATCAATTGGAGGTATGATTTAAAATTTTCGGAGATTATAGGTTTTAAATGGCGTTTTAAGAAACAAAAGCAAATTATAAAAAAGCTACATGCATAGAACAAAAATTGGATTGTATGGTATTATTTATCACTATGAAATCATTTTCCGATTTTCTCATCATAATAAAGTTAGATGGGATGATGGTTATTCCATATATACTATTGAGGGAAAAAATTTTACCGATCGTAATGTCACGTGAAGAAATATCGGGGAGAGAGAGAGACTTTGGAGCGATCTACGTTATTATTAGACCGACTAAACTAATATCAAAAGAATTTCCGATCTTAAAATTAAAGGTTTGGTAAATTCTAGTCTGTCAGTTTTTTTAGAGTTATTTTTTTTTCGTGATTTATGTAATTTTTTGTATTCCCATATTCAGAAACAAAAAGGAGTTTGAGTATAATGATCATGTAAATCTTTCCTTTTTTAATAATTTCAGCCGGAAATTTATTACTTATTTTAGTAACTGACTGACATTATCGTAATTCCGGCCCTGAAAAGATGCGTGCAGCTAATAGAAAAATTTTTTNGATTTACAAATAATAAATTAGAAAATTTAAAATGTATTAAATTTTGTTATAAAGAATATTACAACGAAAAGGAATTAATTATTTTAAATTTTATTAAATTTTAATAGTATCGTATTTTTGAAAAAGCAGTCAAAATATTAACGATATATATACTAATATTAAAATGATAAACCGTAACTATTCCTTCATAACGATATAACAAGTATAATCAGTATGAACAATTTTCGGTTATAAGTGACTCCAACACTTTAATACATTTGTACGTCAGATGTCAACCCGTCTAAATTATGGCACAATTTGGACTGATTTTATAATATTTTTAGAAGTTTTAACCAGAATTAGTCATCAATTGCAGTTTAAAACTTCGGATTTGATGACCATTTTAGCCAAATTAACGTTATTTCTGGCAAAAAACAGTCAAATTTAGGCCGGTCTCACAACATATATCATACGGAAAAATATTTTTAAAGAAAAATCAATCTAAGAAGAAGTGTCTAAGCCTTACTAAGCATCTTAAGGATAAAATAATTTATAATAAATTTTACTTAATAAAAAAAATTTTTTTTTTTTACACTTTGTTTATTTAAAACAGTTAACTGAAGTTGATTTAGTTTGACTAAAATGTATCTCTACATTTTTTTTTAAAAAACAATCATTATAAAATTATAAAAGTACCATAGATCTACGAATAACGATCCAATATTGATAAAAAAATTTTACTGTACAACTTTTTTATTGTTTCTATTGTAAATAATTTAATATTTCTCTTTCAAACTGAATTTTTTTTTTAAAAAAAAAATCAATATTTTTCGAGAAAATGAGGACACAGCAACAATAAAGTGAACCAATCACGATTTCTATAAAAAAAATAAGATAAAATATATATCATCATGGATAAAAAAAAAACATTTAAAATTTATCGATCGTTATACAAAATAATTTTTATTGTTTTATTTGACGAGTAAAATAAAATTATATATAATTATTAAAAA
>QKYT01000160.1:67922-90661 GCA_003550305.1 Glomus cerebriforme | reverse complement strand
TGTTGCTTCTGAAGTAACAGAAAAACCTCTTAATCCTACAAATTCATGTTCTATAATGTAAATACTACAAAAATTTTTTAAATGAACACAAATGGCTTAACCTATCTTTAATCGACCTGGTGACACGATAACTCTTAATGGTTTAAAATTCAATTCATTATTATAAATGAATAATTAATTCATTACATATTTTTTTTTAAAAAAAAAAGATTACTTTAATGAAAAAATTCTGTAACATAAAATTTAATCGATTTTTCTTATTTGTATATAACTTATTTCCGTTATTTGACTAAAAATAAAGCTTTTATTAACTAATTGTTTAAATTGTCGTAAAATCTAACATTTATTTTTAAGATATCAATAATGAACTGGCAAATTTTATTAAAAATCTCGCTGTTACGCCTCATTTTCTCAAATGAGAATTAATATTTTTCTTTTGAATTTTTATATTACTCCGAAATAATTGAGCTGAAAGAAAAAAATCAAGAGATCTAGAAAATTACCTGCATTTTCTCGTTTTTTTTAAAAAAAAAAATTTTTTGTGTACTATACAAAAAAGTGGATATAATGATCAAATTCCATATGCATCTGGCTTCAAATAAAATGAAAAATACCTGTTTCTATTTACATTTTTAAAGGTCATCTGTCTGTTTATATAATTTGTTTATAGGATCTTGTTCGTTATTTACTAAATATTAAAAAAAATTATTTATACTGTATACTAATTCGTTAAATTGTAAAATGACGAGCTTTACTTTTATCATAAAAAAAATTAAGATTTAATGGATGTTTAAAAAAAATTTTTGCATCAAATAAAGTAGATAAGGCTGTATTGTTCTATGAAAATATTGTTTTATAGAAATCATCAAGGTTAACGTTAATCCTCGGGCTATTTCTAAATTAGAAATTTTGAATACTCTATCATTTAGCTCCTTCTATTTTAATCCAAATAAACAAAATGTTCCTGTGTAACTTTCCTAATTTTGGAAACGGAATAAACCGAATTTAAAAAATTATTTTTCTAATAAGATGGATATAAGAACAATCATGCACGACATTTTTAAAAGTGATTGTTACAATAGCCGNGTAAATTTCTAAAAAAGGGCTTGGAACATTAAGAAAGAATATAAATGCATAGAAAGGAGATAATACTTAGAAAAAAAAACTGAAAATGGTAAAGTTTAATTTTACGATAATAATTTTAATAGGTAAATACATTTTGATTTCGCATTGTTAATTTCTCAACAAATAAAAAAAAAAGTCCAAAGAACAAAAACAAATCAAACAAATCAAAATTTCAAATTCTTCTCAAATAAAACACAAACAGATTTTGCATATTATTTTCGTGCATGATATTCTGATTAATGAAGATAAAAGTTTATGANAATTAAATTTGGTTAAGTTCTCTTATCAGTTGGAGGTATGATTTAAAATTTTCGGAAGTAATGAGTTTTAAATGGCATTTTAAGAAACAAAAGCAACTTATAAAAAAACTACATGCATAGAACAAAAATTGGATTGTATGGTATTATTTATCACTATGAAATCATTTTCCGATTTCTCATCATAATAAAGTTAGATGGGATGATGGTTATTCCATATTTACTATTGAAGGAAAAATTTTACCAATCGTAATGTCACGTGAAGAAACATCTGAGGTTTCATTAAACTTTGGAGCGATCTACGTTATTATTAGACCGACTAAACTAATATCAAAAGTTTTTCGATCTTAAAATTAAAGGGTTGGTAAATTCTAGTCTATCAGTTTTTTTAAAGTTATTTTTTTTGTGATTTATGTTATTTTTTGTATTCCCACCTTTTTTTAATAATTTCAGCCGGAAATTTATTACTTATTTTAGTAACTGACTGACATTATCGTAATTCCGGCCCTGAAAAGATGCGTGCAGCTAATAGAAAAATTTTTTGGTCACTATAATTACTCCTTTTGCATGCAATTTCATCACTAAGTTTCCAAGAGGTCCGATAACCATCAATGGACAGAATGTCCACTGACTATCCATTGTCGGACCCTCCGTAGGTTGGACGTTAATAATGGACGTCCACAGACCGTTAGTTATACGTGATANGTCATTTGACTTTTATATGACAAATGACAAATGACTTGTCATTTGATTCATTTGTCATTTCAAGTCATTTGCCGAACACTGAGCAATGATGTAGTTTAAAAAAAAATTTTGATAGATTTGATTTAATAAGTATTTTAATTTTAAATATTTTTAAATGATGTGATGATGTAATGATAAAAATATTGATTATGGTAATAATAATGATGGGAGGGCATTAAATCTTCTGGTGATGAATTTAATACATTAGTTAGTATCTTTAAAATGACTTAGTAAAACATGCAAATTGGATTATCATAGGATTTATCATGGGATAAAAACAAAACACCATGGAAAAAACTTTTAAATTAGATTTTGAGGTAGAAAAGAATCATTACGTGATATGCCAACATTACATGCAAATAAAACTTATTAATAAATGATGACAAAAAAATGAGAAAATATGTCACGTGACATAAAATGATCTACTTAATCTACTTTACCATGTTAAGTCCTTAACAGTACTTTTATAAGTTGGTAGGCAAGGCGACTCTCTTAGAGGGGTTTACTATGTTGATAAAAATTTATTCTCAATAGACATTTTTACATTTCTTAGGATTAGACATTCATACTGGTAGTTCTTGCTTGTATAAAAATAAAAATAAAAATACCAAATTAATACATCATAAATATTATATTTATGGTTACCAACACTCTTATGCAATGACGAAATCTTACAATGAAATTCTATTAAATTTGTGGAATAATGGTATATATAATACCAAAGTGAAAAAAATCACATAAAATCTCTTCGAAAACTCAATATACCCAACGCAAGAGGAATTCAGAGATGCAACAGAATCCTACCTAAAAAGCATTTGATGATCCCAGTCCAAAATTTAAATAAAAACTAGCCAGTACAGGTATTTGTAGAGTAGAAAATTTCATTTAAATTTTTTGTTAATGGGATGAAGAAAATATGGTTTTTTGTAGGATTAAAAATTGATAATAAGTTAACATATTATGAAAATAAGTGATGATTTGTCTTAAAGATATTTTCTAATTGGTAATATTCTATGATGAGAATTACTCTAGGTAAGAACAGATCTTGGGTTTTGTGAACAGTGAGCTATCAAACCCACTATTAACTTGGACTTTGATACCATACCTGCAATAGGTATTAAAGTCATGGTGGTAGGAAATATGACCCAAATAGTAAAAATATGGGGTGAACTTCTGTTCTTGAATTTTATGTGAAGGAGAATATTAGAGATTAAGAACCAAATAATTTTCATTTGGAAGTTCACCACAATCTGAACTATACTTATTTGGCGAATAAATGAACTCTATTAACCAAATGATAAGGTTAATAACTGCAGTCTTGATGAGCCTCCTATATTACATACCTTCCACTATTAACTCTATCACTAGTGATGAAACAGTACCTGGAAAACACATTAAAACTAGATGATATCTCCTTGATTTTCACTATCTAAACAAACTCTTCCTTTAATCAATTAATTTGCTTTGGTTAAATCAAAGAAATAGTTATAATAAAAATTAACAAAAGCCTAGAAGCTCTACACCATATTCTAGAAGAAGTCATGGCACATTCTCTTAAATGTCTTCTACTAACACCCTTAATTTTGCATTAGAAAGTAATCCATCTCCACAAAATATATTTAGCCCAGAAAATGAAACTTCACCCTTTTCAGATGACCCTGATCCTATTAGAATAGCTGCAATGACCTTCGCAGATGATACACAATGGATTTGGTCATTCAAAGTCTGACCTACTGTATAAGATACCATCGACATTTCTAATAAGTTCTTTGAGATCAATGATATTATGATTAATGAAAAAAATCTTCGTTAATAGTTCTTAACCCATCAGTTCCTCTAGACCAGTATTACATTTCAATGGGTACTAGTCAAGACTATGTGGTAGTCCAAGCTCTAGACAAAAGTATTTTGAAAAGGATTTCGAGTATTTGGCTCACTACAGGATATTAACTAATACAAATTCTGCAACAGTTAAGAAAGAAATTAATTTGATTTGCAATTTAATCCATAGGAAGCATCTCACTATTGGCCAACTTACCTATATTTCCAACAAAGTATTGATCTCTCGACTTCAATATCATCTACATTATATATCATAAAGGCATGGGCGCATTAAAAGGTTTACATCATAGCATCAGAGAATATCAGATTCCCAATTTTATGATACAACTAAATACATAAAGCACCATAAGAGATTCAATCTACATCTCCCTAAAGAACTGTTAGTTAGATCTATGGATTGACTTCTCCAATTTTCGAACATTGCAAATTTTTGAATACAGATCTTAAATTAGCTTTATACAACTTTTATCTCTGTTTACTTGATATTATGAATCAACTTTCACTTAACTTTACTATTCCTAATAGTGTTCATAGTTCTTGGATAATAAATGGCATAGGTCCCTCCACTAGAAGTTTAATTCTAGAACACTATCAATTGGAGATACTCAATATTATTAAATTCATGATCAAACATCAGATTTATTACATTTCTCAAATCCTTACTTTAGATTCAGATAACATACTAAGCTGGAAGCAAATCAAATTTTGACTTCAAAAGAACCTATAAGAAAAGACTCCACTGCATACTTAACATCACAGCTTCTAGGATACAATTATTTACTTGTCTTCGCTCAATGATAATAGTGACTATATACTTAATTCAAGTACTTTACCAGAATCAAATACCTCTATTTCCCATGATCGAAGGAAAAAATAATGGATCAAAAGAAATATAGGATCCAAGTTGTGTTTTACACAAGGAATAACTTCTTGTACTTCTATTCAACAATTCATGATAGTTTTGTTAGACGTTTTAAATTACTTACCTTATCACTTCCAACCCTTAATGTCATAAAGGAATGATATCCTCACAAATTTGTATCAGACAGATGCTTCTTCTGTAGCATCTCATAAGAAACATTATTTCACCTCACATGGTACCCAAACCTTGTTCTCAGATGGGAGGAAGTGAAATCCAAAGCCATTAACAATTTAATCCTATTTATTAAGAATTGGAATTCCTTTAAAAACAATGAGAAAGGAGCGTGCTCACTCTCTGAACTTACCTCATATTTGCATTCTTTTTTTTTAACTGAATTATGAACGGATGAAAAAGGAAAAGATATTAATTTTCCTTACCCTCAGATCCATCCACACAATGGGTACTTTTGACAAAATTTATCAGATCACTAGATCTAAAAGAATCACTTTATAAATTTTAGATAAATTAATCACTTTTACGATTCAAGCTTTCCACTGATATATATGGCTCCTGAGGAACTAAATTTTCAAGAAACGGAAAACTTCGCTAGAGGAAGTTTCTTTGTTGAATCCTGCTTCTCACACTTACACATGCATCTAGCCTGCTTTCAATAAAAAAGTTCATCACTATGTTAGTGAAATGGTGATGGATGAATTTGACTGACCTCTGAAAAATCCTGCTTTGCGTGACAATGCTAAGGGCTGCTGGAAATAACAGCCATCTTTACAAATTCTCACCTCACACGACAGGTTATGCTTTTCTTTTATAGAGGGTATATTCATGATTTATCTATATATAATTATATATTCTTTGTGAATTTCTATAATTATAATAAACTTGATTAACTTGTCTTTAAAAAAAAAATAAATAATAATTCATCAAAATTTTACTATCATTTTATACATACAGTATATTGATCTTTAATTTTCTTTTTAGTATATAAAACAGTAAAAAAGTAATCCTGAAAAAAATTAACCCATTAGAAATATCTTTTTCCTTACTTTTCATCTTTATTATTCACAAACTTTATAATATACCCATATAAATATTATATTCTTTATTTTTTCTAACTATAGTTATACTTAAAATCTCACTGTAACTAATCTATATATATTTACTTTATATATCTATAAAACAAATAAATAAAATAACCAATTCTATCCCATAAATAGGTTTCTGCCAAATTACTAGATTTCATTTCAAATTTTTTCACAAGCTTTCACAATAATGCTATCTTTTTTGGCAGTATAAATGTTAAAAATTAATAAAAGCGCTATTAATATTATTAGTGATAAATAAATTTTCATTTTAATAATCCGATCAAAATCTTATAAAACCATAATTTAAACACTGAAATCTGGAATACTCTGCAACAATGTCATTTCAAATTCTTAACTAGATCTGCTATCAAAACATTCCTAAATACTACCCATATCATCAGATTCAGAAAAAATGCCTAAATAATAAATACAACACTCTAATAATAAATTCTTACTTTTCCAAACTTCTGATTTTATAAGTTCCATCCTGTGGGACAGATCTCTCTGTGATAAAATGTTTAAACAAAAAACCAATTTACCTTTCTATATCAGACTACAACCTGGTGTGTGCATCATGTACATTAACAATTCTCTTATTGACCAGAAAATATGTAATGATACCATAGGTGTAGTTACTGATGTAAATCCATCAGAAGAATCTGTGTGCATCATCTTTTTCATTTGAGAATCTATAATTGACCTAGACATTTATAACATACTTATTATTTTGAAATCAATGGAAATAATTGTTACTAAATCCAGTTCTCCTTACAAAATTGTATCAGGTAAATAATGGTTTCATTAATAAATATATAAATATATTTTAGCTTTTTTATATAGAAAAGAAAAATTGAGAGTTTCAACATACCATATACCAACTGTCACATGCTACAAATTTGCCTCTCAGAAGAATGAACTATCACTGCTAAACCAGTTGTCATTGTTGCTTCTGAAGTAACAGAAAAACCTCTTAATCCTACAAATTCATGTTCTATAATGTAAATACTACAAAAATTTTTTGAAAGCCGTTCTACAAAATGAACGCAAATGACTTAACCTATCTTTAATCGGCCTGGTGCTAAGATAAAGATTCTTATTCTCATAACGGTCTAAAATTCAATTCATTATTATAAATGAATAATTAACTTATTATNTATTACATATTTCTTTTTTTCTGTATTATAATTTTTCATATTTGTACATAATTTTATTTTCGTTCTTCGAATTGAAATTCTTCATATAATGATTCTAACCTGTTCATAAAAAAAAAATAAATAAAATTTTTATTTTTATATAACGATAAATTCCTAAATCTCAAATATTTTATTAAACTTGTTATAAATTGTCATAAAACTAATGTTTATTTTTAAGATATCAATAACTAACCATTTTATTAAAAAAAAGTCTCGTCGCTGCACCTTGTTTCTCAAACAAGAATATTTCTACTATGCTTCTTCCCTTATCCCCCTCCTTTCCCGATTCTTTATTATTATTATTTTTTTTTTAAAAAGAATTTTTTTTGAAAATCCTGAATCAAAGCGTCAATGTAATACAAGAATATTGGGATATTTTTGATAATAATATTTTCCAAAGGTTAGTATCCCTTGAATCGGGTATATAATATTATTTTATTCTACTTTCTTTAGATATGATTAGCTCAAAAAAAAATGATATAGTCATTTTTTTTTTTAGGAATAACATTCCATTATGTGATTGATTCGTTTTTAACAAAATACTTGTTTAAACATAATTGTTGAGTCTGTGTTACGTTAAAAACAATATATCTTATATTAATGTAACATGATCTTCCAAAAATCTCCTTTTTAGGCGAATTGTATCACCAAATGACCTATCGTTTTTATATATATTAAAAAATAGTCAGTTTTTATATGATACATGACATTGAAAAGTCCAATAATAATCAATTATTTATTCACATGTTATTTTGCTAGTATTCAAAATAAGTCAAAATTATTTATCTAATTGATTATGCATGATCGAAATTTCAATAATATTAAACATAATAAAAGGTTGTACCTATTTGCGTAATTAACCAATTTATTAATTAAAAACAAATCTCATACTCCGCATTTTCTACTAAGGCTAAATATCCAAAAGAAATATTAACTGATTGAAAAAAATCATGCAAAATCAAGTTTATGATCTAAATTATAAAATAATTATGTAAATCAAAAATGACTTACGATTTCTCATATACTGTATTTTAACATACAATATATAAAAAAAAATAGCATAAAAAGAAGCCAAAAAATACAACACCCAAAACAATTATTGCAACCAAAATAATAAAATAATACAACACTCAAGAAACAAGTGAAAAACTACCCTAACAGTCAAACTCAAGAAAAAAGTAAAACAGCTACTATAACGACCAAAAAATACAACACTTAAGAACTACAACATCAAAAAGCAACTACTATAACAACATAGTAATTCAACATTATTACAACAACAATAAAATAATACAACACCCAAGAACAGCTATAACAANAACCACAACAATTACAACAACAAGTCAAAAACCATGGATACAAGAATCATAAATAAGCAACAATNACCATAATCAAAATTAAAGTACAATATGCTAACGTGCACATCTGAAATCCCCATTTGTTTATCCACGTGAAGGAGTGGAGGCTATGTACCTTGCTCTTATCCTTTTTAAAAAAGGATAAGAGAAACTGCTTCATCTGGGAGGTTCAGTTAAGAATTCTATGCCTGAATGAGTGTTTTAACACCATACACGCATACTGGTACTTTAAATGCCTATTACTTATGGTACAGTAAAAGATTATAGGGCTATAGGTGAGTAAGGTGAGTTGTTGATTTTGTACCCTGAACAAAGCTTGTCACCTCTACGTGGTGTTCAGGAGAAACAGCTATAGGTTAACCTATATCTGGCCAAGTGCAAGCACATAACTTTAAAATTATTTTTAATTTATTAAAAAGGTAATAATTAATTTGTAACAAATTTTTATTTTCGCTGGATGATTTAGTGTGGTTCTAATTTGAAACTAGATATCTTAAGCTATATATAGTACTAATACTATTATAAAGTTATTTTAATGATTATATTATTCATCAAAATCATGAAATGGATTGAGTTTGTATTGGTATGTGTGGACCGATATCAGTGCTTTGTATTTTTTCAGAATACATTGATTATTTTCTAGCAAAACCACTGGAGGAGTAATAAATCATTTTTATTGTAATATTTCAGGAAATTATATGCCGAAATGTAACTAATANTATTCCTTTTCTAGTTTTTCATCTTTNATTTNAGTACGCCAAATTGGTTGATAATTTATTGGAATTTTTTAAAAGAACAGTCATTTAACTAATGTAAAAATGATTTTTAACGTGTTTAATAAAATATTTAATCTTTTACATGAATAATTTATTTTATTTATTTTATTTTTTTTTTTTAAAAAAAAGACAATAAAAAATGCATAGAATAGGCTTGAACCTTTACTGCTACTTTGAAAATGATATAAATGTTCAAAGTTAGTTAACTCCTGCGCTTCAAATAATATATATAATCCATAATTCGTTAAAGAATAAAGTGATTGTTATCAATCAATTTACATAAATACATAATCAATAAAAATCACAAAACTGATAAAACGAGAATAAAAGTAGGACTTTTGGCAAATTACGAAGTCATTTTTTCATAATGGCCCTTTTTATTTGTGATTCAGAAGTTTATAATTACATAGATACTGTATTATCCTCTATTAAATGGAATCTATTCTATTTTAAAATTTTGGTTAAATAAAAAAAATGATGCACAACTCTTTACTAAAACTTATATAATCAAAGATTAATTGTATTTATGTCCAAAATCAGATTTGAGTTCATATAAAAAAAGAATATTCGGAAGTTGTCATCGAAAATGTCCGGATGTGTCCGAAAAATGTCCCACTCATCCAGAAAATATCCAGAAAATTGGACTAACTCTTGGATGAATTAATATTAATAAATATTAATAAAGATTTTTATTGAGATCTAATTTATTAATTAATCAATTAATCATAAAATCTTTATTATATATTCATATGATTTGATCACTAAAAAAAATTGCCAGCAGCTTATAGATTATTATTACAAGGTGAAATAATATTCAAGTCATCGGTACGTCACTTCTTTTGTGTAGACCATTATTAGCACTAAAGCCGCATTCATAATTTTTCAATCTCAAGAATGATACTTTCAATAATATTTCACTATTACTAACATTTTCTTCTCGTGTAAATAAATAAATTATCATTAATTTTAATAAAACTGATTAATAATTATAAAAAAAAAAAATATAATTTATAAACAAGTTATGATGCAAAACATTTATTAACGGAAAACTTGTTGATTTATAACTTATTACTTTAATATCACAAAAATTTAAAACAATATTTCGAGCAACAAACCAAAATTGACTTGAATTGTCTACTTTACAAAAACTTTAATGGTGTGTGTTGATTGCCGAATAAATTTTAGTTTTTCATCATCGAATAATGAAAACAGATTTTTCTTAAATTTATCATATTGTATACAACGCAATAATGCAAGTAATGCATTTAACAGAAAATATTTTTATGTGATGAATATTATATTTTGTTAAACTTGAATACCACTATCACATTATTTGCTTATCAAATACATGAATAAATACTATAGGATCATAAAACCTATAGCTTTATGAATAATTCTTAGATTCCTCCTTTTATTCAGTTAAAAGAAAAAAATTCAACGGGAAATTTACCAATACGCCAATAATAAATAATGGGTTTGAAGAAAGGATTTTTATTTTTATCAGAAATCAGGGAAAAGTTTAAGCCAAGACTATCTTCCATTTTATACTGATACGTATTTATTTAATTTATATTGTCCATTTTACTGTTTGTAAATTTACATTATATAATTTAATTTTATCTTTATAGTTTAATTTGTGACAAAAAATTTAATTTTCTGAAATTTAAAATTTTATTAGATTCCTCATCATCATATACAACGTATAAAATATGAAATAAATTAATAGAAAATTGGATAAATCAAACAATCAAAAATCTAGAGTGTTCTGTTAATTATTAGATTATGTAGGACCCGAAATATGCATACGGAGGTCAGGTCCAACCAAAAAATTTTACTATTAGCTGTACGCATTTTTTCAGGGCCGGAATTACGGTAATGTCAATCAGTTACTAAAATAAGTAATAAATTTCTGGCTGACATTATCAGAATTTGTCCAAAAAAGAGAAGATTTACATAATTTTTTGATTCAAAAATTCAATTGATTTTTTTTATTTGATAGTTAACTCCTGCAAATGTAATTACCATTTCCGAACAAGAAAGAGGTTTAGCATGTCATTCCTTTCTATTGAGAAAACCAAAAGTAAGAGAGATTGGTGTATTTTATTTTATTCCAATCTATACCATTATTTCCTTCTATACACCTTATCATTATCTTTTTTTCAAATTGATTTTAATATATCCTTTCTGTTCAATTAGTATAATAAAACTTATTAACTTCAAATTATTTTCCCATTTTGTTTTTTTTGGTATATTATTCCTTTATCACATTCAATATATTTCTCAATAATTCTCTCATCAAATCATCATTTTTTTTTACACATTTCGTAAATGATCCCAATATTCCTGGCAACTTTTCTTATTTTCTGTCAGGATACTTTTCTTTGTTTATATACTTCAAATATATTCCAAATTTCTTCTATGAATATCTGTTTTTTATCTTCTCGTATCTTTAACTTCTTTCTGTCACCATAACAATCACAATGATCTCTTTAGTCTTTCATCAACTCTACTCTTCATTCACCTATTTATCCATCTAATTGTTTTTGCTTTTTTTGTTGTCACATAGATTGTATATTTGTATTATCTGATTCTTTTTGTCTTTACTGTCTATTTGTTGTTTTATATATTTTTTTTTGTATTTTATTTTTTTATATATTTTTTTTTGTATTTTATTGTTAATAAAATTGTTTCTTCTTTGATATTTCCTCATTATGATTGCATAATCTTTTATATCCTTAAATATACATTTTGCCAGATTTTTTTTAATAAGTTCATAATATTCCATTAGGCTATTTATTTTTTTATCTTCTTTTAGAAAAAGTTGATTTTGGACTTTATCGTTTTACAGGTATTCTTTGGTGTTTCAACTGGTAACTTGTATTACTTCAGACTTTGCTAACAGGTGGTATCTTTAGAATTANTGGATTTTTGGAATTAAATNAAATAAGTAAGAAAGAGGGAATTCTAATCTAAACCACCAGCCAGTTAGGAGATACTCNACTATCTAACCAGTTTCCTTGCCTGATACGAGGAAGACCTCTATATACAGTATAAGGAAGAGAAGAGGAAGTTTAAAGGAATTTAAAATCAGCCAGATAAGGAAAGTAAGAGAAAGTAAGGTTAAAGGGACTGAGAATCTAGTTTTTAAAAAGGAAAAAAGAAAAGATAAAATTATAGAGAGAGAGATAAGTTTAAAGGAAGAATCCAGTAAATCTAGTTTTTTAAAAAGGGTTGAAAGAAAAGATAAAATTATAGAGAGAGAGAAAGTTTAAAGCAAGAATCCAGTAAATCTAGTTTTTTAAAAAAAAATTTATAGGTATTTATAATTTTTTTTTATCTTTTGTAAAATTTACAAGAGATGTGTCATGAGAACTTATTATGTATTGTTATTATTAATTATGTAATGTATTCTTAATTTAGATTTTTTTTATTACAAATTTATTTATTTTTAATCACGAGCTAATCGGCTAGCCAAGTAAAGTATAATTGTATATGAGTCACAATCCATATTTTTTACGCGTTGGATATTAGATCATTTAATTTATTAGGTAATATTAGAAGATGCTGTAATCTTGTCACGCGAAATATCAAAACCAGTCATAATGAAATACTATTAAGAATATTTTATAAGTCAATCATATGAATCTATTACATAATAACACAAAATGTACTATCGCTGATCATATGTGCAATAGTGAATTAATTAAAAAAAAAGAAATTATTTAATTATTTAATAAATTGAAGGAAATAATTCCCACAATGATTGATCTATTTGTTCATCCTGAAAAGAAGAGTCAAAACCAAAAAAAAAAGTTCAAGAAAAATTTAAAATAAATTTTATTGTTAAATAAAAATAATTTAATATAAAAAAAATATCTGCAACCAGTCACATAAAGAAGCCAAGTCTAAAAAAAAGTAATAAAAATTTGATACCTAACAAAGTATTACTTAATTTTTTTTTTATATATAAATTTTTTTATTATTATCTAATAACTATTTTTTTTTAATTATTTTTTTTTTCCAAATAAAAACTTTTGAATAACTTTTAAATAGGTTAAATACCAATTTAATAAAAAGAAAAAATTTTGAGAACTTTGATTAAAAATCATTCAGTTAATAAACTATCTATGCATAATTATTGGTAAGAAAGTTCCATTGCCTGAAAATATTAAGTTCTGTTACTGGGAGGATAATGCATTAAAAAAAATCATCTTCAGAATATTCATCTTCATGATAATAATGAAAACAATATAGATAATGAAGAAAAATTCAATCATTTATAGAAATAGAATCAACTGTTAATAAATAACATAAAAAAATAAGTAAGCTAGAATTTACCATTCAATTAAGTATTCAATTTAATTTGTAAAGGATCCTAGTAAAATAAATGTTAGTATTCTTAATTCTCTTTAAATAATTAACAAATTGGTTGTATCAAAATTAATCGTTTATAAGTTAATTTGCTTGTATATTTTCATGAATATACATGTCTGGATGAAATACGAAATAAATATCTAATTTTATTTCTCCAAGTTAATTTATCATAATTTGTATCCAAATAATTTCGTAAACTCACATTTTCTACATATTTCAAATATTTCAAAACTATTATATAACTTTTTGTTTTTGGATCTTGAGTTATTCCAATAATTATACCTCATTCATAATACTTTCAAGATTTTACAAAGTTACAAATATATTTTTTCCAATTTACATTTTCATTATCACAATTCGATATATGTCCATCAATCTAATTTGTTTTATACACTTTACCAAATCTACCTTCTGTAATATTTTAATATTATAAAATTTATCATAACTCATCCATTCTAATGCATGTTAAATAATAAAACTAATAAATAATGAATTTCTATCCAAAAGAAATTCACCTGAAGACATTTAAATATATTTATTGCACTGACCCCTTCCAAATAGCCTATAAATTTTATCCTACTCGCTCTTCATTTCATCTTATATTTACTGCGCATTTTTAAAAAGAAAATTTTTGTGTTACAAAATGTAAATGGTCGGCACTATTAATCGTGTAATCCTGATTAACAGAAATCTTTCAAATTATTTTAAAGTTAGATATATTATACCTTTACTGTATATTTTAACTTTATTTCATTGAATGATCTTGATTGAAAAAATGAAATGATTTATAAAATATGTACTATATCTTATTAATAAAAAAATAAAGTCAACATTTGTATTCCATACTTTGCTTAGATTAACAAATTAACTAAATGATTTTTTTCTTGTGAGTTTGAAGGATATGGATTTTGCATTAATTTATTATAAACCCACATTTTGTTTAATATTGAAGTACCGGAATCTGTATTGAAAATGATTATCCAAAGAAAATAAAGTTGTCATGTATTTTTTATTAGAAATTAAAAGACAAAAGTTATTGACATATTGTGGTTTTCTTCAGAGGAATAATAATAATTAAATAATAAATATTCAGTTGATAAATACTTCTAAAACTTTTTATTTTTAAGTTTAATTTTTTTTGATTCTGTGTCTCAACTGACTTAACTGATGAATTAAAATTTAAGCCAGTAGAAGTACCAACAAATATATGAACAATTAAAATTTACATATTAAAATTTACTTTAATGGTAATATTTAAGAACAAGAAAATATAGAAATTAGGCAAGAATCTTATTTTACACTATTCGGAATTAATAAAAAACATGTAAAAACATTTTTTATGATTGTGTATCACTTTTATGTTCATTGTTAATTTTTTTTTTGAATGCAAAGAAAATGACAGTGAAAAGATTTTTTTAAAAATGATATATATAATTAATTATTGTATAGATTGTAAGTATTATGTGCAGTTAACTATGTACATACAGATTCTGCAAGTTTTTATATATTACATTTATTATACTAGGACCCCGAACAATACTGAAATAGGTAACAAAAAAAAACGCGTAGAATAAGCCAAAATAATCGTGTAAATCTTTCCTTTTTTAGATAATTTTCAATAATGTTGGCCAGAATATTATTACCTTTTTTAGTAACTCCCTGACATTATCGTAATTCCGGCCCTGAAAAATGCGTAGAGCTAATAGTAAATTTTTTTCCAATTTCTTGTTACCTATTTATATATTGCTCGGGGTCCTATTATACTTTACTATACTCATGTTTATGAAGAATTTATTCATTATTACCTGAAGAAAATTCTGTAATTTATCCTTTTATGGAAGAAATAAATAGATCAACAGATTATGTCAAGTAATACGCAATCTGATCAACAAATTGCGCAACCAAAACAAAAACGTAAGTATGTATACAAAATACCATCTGACGTTCGATCACAATTAAGGAAAAATGCAGGTGGAACAATACTCCTATTCAAAATAGGGAAACAAAGAGAGGAACAGCCGAATGGCATTCCAAAATAAGTAAAGGAATGAAAAAATGCAATTTAATATAATTAATAAACTTTTAATTTGTGTTCCAATTTCCGTTACAAAAGCATAATATTTAATATGTGTTCTGTAGAATTAAGTCTTATTTAGTATAAATAATTAATTTAGTATGAATAATAATCTTTGAATTTCGTATAATTATTAAGGTATTTTTATATATATATCATACCTATGAGCTTGGGTTGTAAGCTCAGATTCGAATTACCTAAATAATAAAATACCTAAAATCATCTCACAATCTTGCAGATAAAATTCTACCTTGGATAATATCACTTCAAAATAAAAATTTATATTTATAAATTGAAATATCACTTTTGATAATTGGTAAGTATCACGGTGATTTGTGATAATTTGGCGTGATATAATATTTGTCACAGGTAGATCGGCTTATCACTGGAACTGACTATCTGATTAACGCCAGGTAGGGGAGGCCAATAATCACGTGTTCTGAAATAAGGACAGCTATTGGACGTTTGTGTTACACAAACTTAGGGTTAGGCTGCAGCTTTTGAGCGTGGCAATGACGAGGCAAGAGAATTACATAAACAAGCAAGATTTTTAATATTACAAGCAACAAGAAGAGCGAATAATATAAGAAGATCAGCACAAGCATACCATAATTTTCCTAATAATAGGACTATAAATTGGTATACAAACCTTAATTGACCAATCAATTTACAAAGACTACAACAAGTAGCACCACATCTTTTATTTTTACCACCTCCATTACCACCTTCATTTCCACCTCCACCAGTTGTCAATATAAATATGGCAGCAGCAAGAGCAGGAACTTTAGCAAATTATTTGAATTTAATACCTAAATTCGAAGCAAAAATTGGTAATGAGGTGGAACAATCAGCAGAGCGAAGAAACTTTATGGAAGGAATGTTCATGGCAATACAAACAAATTCCTTAGCCAATGGACCAGCCAATATACCATATACAAGAGCAATGGCAACAGTACAAAATGGAATAAACCCTCTTTGTGCATATAACACAAGAGATATTGGAATTATCCTTAATTTAAAGTTAACTGGAAGAGCAGCAGAATTTTATGGATATCATGTACAACAAAGAAATACTAGAATCCTAATTCAAACAACAGGAACAGTCAGTTTATCCCAAACCATGGGCGGGATGGCTGATTGTGGATGGACATTCGTACCAACCTTCATCTTTTCAGATCTAACATATGATATTGCACCAAATGGTGTAGGACCATTCGCAGCAGTACCACCTAATGAAGCACCATTTAATTTAGCCCCATATAGGTTAGCAATAGGACCAGTAGTAGGAGCATCAGTTTTAGCAATCCCATGCGTAGAAGCTATATTAATAGCGGCACAAATGTATGCAGCAGCAATAGGACCAAGGGTTGAAATAAATGACACTTTAACTGCAATCAAAGATGTTAAATTTAATCCAAATGATTTTGAAGGATACAGAAATAAAGTAGCAGCCATATTACAGGCGCAAAATATTAATGTAAATGATAGACAATTAAATCCAGCAATAGGAAAAAGCGTGATAGCTGTATTAGCATCAAGCTTTTCCAGACCAATAGCTCAATGGTGACAATCCCTTCCAGAAAATCAAAAACCAATTAGATTTTATGAAAATATTATAGTGCCTGGAGCGCAAAAAGGATTTTTCCAAATATTAGAAGCTCAATTTAAATGTCCTGGAGCAATAAGAGATAAAATAAGAGAATTGCGAAACTTTAAATATAAAGCACCTGAATCAATATCAACCTATAATGCTAGATTTCAGAGACTTATTGATAATGCAAATCAACAAAATGCAGATGTGGAATTATTAATTGATTGGTATATAAAAGGATTACCTAATCAACTCGCTCAATTTCTTGAAACACAGATTTCACAATGGAGAATTAACAATCTAAATTACTTTCACCCAAATTTTGGAGCAACAAATTACGAAGCATCTGTCATTACTAATCTTATGAGAATGGCAGTGGCAGCATCAAATCTCTTGCCTAAGGCAGCACAAATAAATGAAGTCACCACAGTAAATGAATGTTTCACTTGTGGAAAACAAGGTCATATTGCACGAAATTGTCCAAATGGATGGAAACATAAACAACAACCATATTGTCAAAGATGTAAAGCAAGACACTTCTTTGGACAACATATAGGCCAAGTCAGAGGAAGTTCACAACCTATTCATCAACAACCGTGGAACAATCATCAAAACCAACCTCAACCATTCAACCAAAATTGTAAATGTGCAAAAATAACAATTGTTGGACACATCAAGGACTAAATGGGGAACCACCAAAACAACGTCCCCAAAGAAATTTTAATAACAACTGAAACAATCAATAGCGAAATAATAATCAAATCAACCAGATGACAGTGATTGATGAATCATGAATATCAATGACAGCAGTAATCAAAGAGTTAGATACTCTCAATGGAAATCTTGGCATATATTATACAGTACACAACGGTTCAAATAAACAAATACAGAAAGGAATGGTTGACACAGGAGCCACATTCACGATTATGTCATACACTAAATTCCAAGAATTAGGAATAAGTGACAAAGTCCTTGATTCTAAAGATATCAGAAAATTCCAAACAGCATCCGAAGTCATTACATCATAAGGAAGTTTCAAATGCAAGTTTCATTTTAATCACATTATTTAATTGATTATCGTTATTACAAAAAAAATATAAAAAGTTTTACCAAGCTTTAAATTTTATATTGCTATAGTCACATACGTTCTTGTTTGTATTAGTTGGATTTCTGATTTTATTGGTTTTTGTATATTTATAAAATAATTATAATTAAATAAAATCTTGTAAGAAATAAGTTTGTTTTAAAAATAAATTGATATAAGAAAAAAAAAATGTGAAGTCAGTGAATATAAGAATCTGATGAAAGCAGGGCTTAAAGGAAAGTCACTTTAACTGATAAAGAGTTCATATTTGTGATTATGATCGTAAAATCTGTGGTAATCCTAATACAGTACAGTATATGTGGAATTTTCAAGATTGAAGACATAACATTTACCATACCATATAAAGTTTAAAAAAAGTCAAAAAAGTAACAAATAAATAATAAATATGTTAAATAAAATTCTATTTAAGCACTATTTTCATCATCAACTACATTTCAAAAAAATATTAACACATTTTGTATAGTTTTATGGTAAATTATACTACCTCTCAGCTAGAAACCTCTAAGTCAAATAATTGAGAATCTTGATATCCTATTAATATAGTAAAAAAATAAATTATTGGATCAAATTACATAATAACAATATAAACTTAACCTACTTTCGTTAACTAAGATATGATGAAGTAATTATACAGCATCAGAAATTTTTCATATGGAATTGAAATATTTGGTATCTCTTTATCAACTTCTTCAAACATAGCTTTAATTTCTTTTCCTTTATATCAAAATTTTTCCTCCTCTGATTATCACCAATGATAGAATTATGCCAAAAATTAAATATATTTTCTAACTCTTTAGCAGTTTATCTTTAGTTTAGATTAGCATTCATACATTTATGAGCTAATTTCTTATTAATTTCAGGAGTTCCCTTTCCAAATTCTGGTCAAAAGTCCATTACATACATTTAACGCTAAAATTGAATTATGTTTTCTATCATAAAAAGGTAGTTTTCAGATGATAATTCAGCCATAATTACACCAAAACTATTGAATAAAGAACCATATGCTTTATCTTCTGATATTTAAACTTCTGAGACAATATATGGAATACTCCACATATTTTATCATCTGATCTTTGTTCATTTGCTGGTCCGGATAATCCAAAATCTGAAATATCAGAAATATAGGATATAAAAGTATCTTCAAGAATACCCAAATTCATATAAATTTTTAAGGTTAAAATCGAATAATATAAATAATTAATTTTATCTTTCCACAATGTGTTATTAAAATTACTTGAGAGAATATATCTTAAATTTCCTTTATCTGCAAATTGCATAACCATTATAAATTCTTCAGTTTCTGGATCTTTGGTTATTCCATAAAATTCTAAATAACTATCATCTAAGTTATAAATATTCCAATGAGTTTTAAGCTATTATTCAAATTTAAAATAATTAAAATTGCTATTAAAAATAAAATAAAAAATACGTGTAAAATATACCTCATTTAAACAATCAATTGACATATATTGACATATTCTGTGATTTCATTTAACCTTTTTAAAGCAACTGTTATAGGCTCAGGTTCGCTTTTTTTCCAACTTCCTTTTTTCTATTATAAATTGCTTTATTATTAATCCATGTTGCAGAATATACTTTTACAAATCCACCTTCACAAATTTGTTTTATATCCTTAAATCTATCAAATGAAATCCATTCAAAAAATATTGGATATTGTGATAATATTTTGCATTATAAATCGTATCCTTAATAAATTCATCAATATCATTACACCATAATTTGCTGTGTAGTTTTATAATAATCTTCATGATTGATGATTACTGAATTATCAGAAATACTTAATTAGATTCTACTTGAATTTCATTATTATTTAAACTCATTTTTATTTTTATTTTTTTTATTCGAAAATTTAAATTTATTTAATAAAAACTTGATATTATTACTCAATTTTTAAAAAATTTGACTTTATAACGGAGAATTCAAAAAAAAAAAAATTAGACGAATATATTTCAGTGATGATAAAAACAAAAAATCGGGACAATGATAATACATTACTATTTTTGAAATCAAGAATTTTGCACTACATGTACAGTTGTATGAAAAAAAATTATTTTCTAATATTTTCCTTTAACAACAAATAGTTATTAGAAATTGAAATGGAAAATGACAGTACACATAAATTAACCACATGATTAAAAAACCATATTTTTTAAAAAAAATTTATTCTAAAAATTTTATAACCAAGTATTTTTATTTACTTTTTTTTTTATATATAAAGCATATGCTATGCAAAATATTGTATACAGTATATTTTTGTTTAATTTATAAATTTACAAGTAATTGACTACTTCATATTCCTATCATTTACCTACACTTGGTGGAACCGTATTATATCAACACCATTTCACAGACTATGTTTTGATTGAGAGGGTTAGATTACCACTATATGAATATTGGAAATTATTGCTAAGAGTTATTAAAACTATGGAGTGAATTTCTTTTTTTTAAAGTCTCATTCAATATATAAATTTATAAAGTGTTTGGATGAAGAAAATTTAAGCTCTACCTGATGAAATAAAGAAAATATCTGAGTTTCACTTTTTACAAGGTTTGATGGGACTTTTGATAATCATAAATAAGTTATCAGGTATTATATTTATATAACCTTCAAATGTACTGTAGGTCAAATAAGCCCAATTCTTAATTATTGTCATTAATTAAAGGTTATTTACTGAATGCTTGATTAAATCCGTTTTACCTGCATAAATATATTAAATATTAATATATACTTTTATTTATTTTAAAAGGAGATAATATAATTTTTAAAAAGAAAGTTTACTAATTATTATATCACTTACCTGAAATCATTTTGAAATGTAGCAGGATTGATACTGTATTTGTTTCTTTTTTGAATTTGATTAAATTATTATCAGTCTTAAAATAAGACATTTTTTTTTTACAACTTTGAACAGTATGTCAATATCATATCATTATTATTATCATCTCATTAATTTAAAATTAATTTAAAATGGTCTTGTTAAAGACGAAGGATTTTTTTTTTCACAAAATTGGATTAATGTAAAATCTGCTAATTATTTTCCTTTTACCTCATTTGCAGTTTTTTTTTTCCTTTTTTCTTTATTGCAAAGATCTCAAGAAATTTATATTGGTAAACTTTAAACGTAAATAATTCACATGAAATTAAATCACACATCCAGTAAAAAATAGGATTTACACAAACACGAAATATTTATCTGATAAGAAAATGTTAATGCAAGAAAAAGTTCAAAGAATAATAAATAAAATAATTTTTTCATTCCTTCGCATAAATTTTGCATATGTACGTGTTATAATTCTTTTTTTGAACTTTAATATGCAATTTCTCTGTAAACAAGGAATGAAAGAAACTTGTGCTTGATCTTAATTTTATTTTACATGAATATCTGATATAACTTAAAAAACATAATACAAAATTAATTTTATTCAAAAAATACATATAAATTTCAAAATTTAAACCTTGATTTCATATATAAACTAAAAATTCACTATTCCTCACACACAGAATATAGGATCAAACTCTTTCAAGGATAAAAAGGGTGAACCTAGCAACAGTTTATGATGGTGTTTTAATTTATTTTGTTATAAAACGACATGTTCAATATCAGACATTTTAAAAGAATATTATTTTAATTTTATAATTCGTTTATTCTTTGAACTCTTTCAATGATCCTTAGAATTTTAATTTTATGGTTCCTAATTTATAGTTTTCATATATACCAAAATATATTCTTTTGTTAATTATTCAGTAAATAAATGTTTTTTACAATTATTAATTGTTCAGTTGATTATTCTAAAAATTAAAAATAAAACTTTTCAGTCTCTCTAATCTATTCTATCTTAACTAATCTAAATTAATTTTATTATTGTTTTGTTCGATTCTATTGCAATTTCCAACATTGTTTAATATTCTCTATTCGTATCATTTTGTTATACTTTTTCATTTTCTAATTTTTCTTATATTCCTTCATTAACCTTTCTATTTTATTTCATTATTCATGTTTGTTTTTATTGTTGTTCTATTCTAATTTACATCATTATTTATCACATCATTGTTCCAAATTAGTTTTTATATGCTTCGGAACTTTTTAACTTTAAATTATCCTCCCGTTTTATTTCTTGGCTATACTTTTCTTTTTTTCAAGTATGTCATTTTTTGTAATTTCAATTATTGCATTCGTCATTTCTCAATAATTCTAACTTTTTTTTTCTACACTTCATAAGTTATCCCCAATTGTCCTGATACTTTCTTATTCTCTATTCTTCATTTATACACTTTTCCTCAAATTGTTCTTTCCATTTTTCTCTGTTTTTAGCTTT
>QKYT01000160.1:46679-67172 GCA_003550305.1 Glomus cerebriforme | reverse complement strand
TTTTTTATCATCTTTTTAAATTTTTATTTTAATTATATTATGCAAGATCCTCTAATAAATCTTTTCGTTATTAAATGATTTACTAATTTATAATATTAGCCAAAATTAGTTATAATTCTGGCCAGAATTAACTTTAAATCATGTGATCTGTCCAAAACCTGTCCATTGAAAAAAGGTTTTGGTTTTGGACAGGTTTTGGACAGGGTTTTGGACAAATGTCCAAAACGTCAATTTGTCCAATTGCCCAACACTGCTTTTTGGTATACTTGGAGTTACGGGATTTTTGAAATAAGTAAAAAGAGTAAAGAGGGAAATTCTAATCTAAACCAACCAGCCAGTTAGGAGATACTCGACTATCTGACTGATTTTCCTTGCCTGATACGAGGAAGACCTCTATATACAGTATAAGGAAGATAAAAGGGAGTTTTAAAGGGTATTTTTTAAAAGGATTAAAGAGAAAATAATAATCTGCATAGTAAAAAGTATGAAAAATAATTAGGAATATTGAAAAAAAAGGATATTTATATAATTAAAAATATTAACAAATTGTAACTTATTTTAGAACGCGTTCCTAATAATATATAAAAAAATTAAGATGATGACTCATTCCATCAAATTTCTTAAAAAAAATATTTTGTGTTAATCAATGATTTATTACATAATTTTTTTTTATTTGTCCATGTGTAAGTGATTTTCTTCTAGTATCAAATTCATAACAAATTAATATCATTACAAATATTTTTTTTAATTGGTGATACAACGGATATACTAAGATTAGTGACCTAATTAATATTCAGATCACACCTAACCTATTATGTAATAATAAAAAGTTTTGGCGAAAAAATCTCGAATTTATTATCATCCAGTGTTTTGATTATGATTCAAGACAAATGAATGACAAGTCATTTAAATACTCATTGAAACATTCAAGAAAAAAAATCATATAATAAATTTCAAATTATTGTGCTAGTCACGTGAATTTGATAATACGTGCTACTGTAACGCAAATGTATCGTTCCTATACGTGTACGACATACTTTCTTATACGACCTATATATAAACAAATATGTAACCTGTATATCGGAGTATTTAGCAAAGTTTTTTCAAATGATAAAGATGCAGAAGATAGCTAAATGACATCAAATACAGTATGACATTTGGATCATTTACAAATGACAAATGCCAAATGATAAAAGATAATGACAAAATGATTTGACAAATTTGGATAGTCATATGACCTGTCATTGTGTGATAACCATAATAATACGTAAACAAAATATTATAAATGACTAGTTATTATAAAATTAATAGTATATTTTAAAATATCGATAAAATTGTGAAGTTCGAAATTAAAATTAACTTAATTTATAGTATATCAAATATGTCCCATGTATTTCAATTTTTTACTTGTTATACATGTTAATATTAAAAATTTATTCAGTTTATTATGAAAAAGCGACTAATGATTGTAAAAAAAGTATCATCAATCACAATTTATTCGCTTAAATAAATATTGAATTACAAACTAATTGTTCTATTTACTTATTAGAAATCATTAAAATAATCGATAAATTGTATATAACGTCAAATGATTCAGTTTCTTTAAAAATAAACAAAATAAATGAATTTTCATTATTAGAAAAGTTATAATGGATTGAAAATTTTGCCATCAATTGAGATTTGTTTACCTGCCTTATTAATTTTAATAAAGAAATCTAATTCTGACTAGATTGAAAAAAAAGATTTAAAGACACTTCCCGCCCTTATTAATTTAAAAATTTAAATTATAATTTATAAAAAGTAATAATGATTACTTCACGAAGAAACGAGGAGGAACGTAAAGAAAAGAAAGCCAAGTTGATCGTCTTGATTATAATTGGCATTCTTACAATAACTTATGGGGTAATTAAATCGATTTTTTTTTATTTTCCTTAGAGATAATTGATTGATGTTTACGCATATTTCGATTATTGTAAGGCGTGGAATTTCTACAGAATGTTTGTTGCGATTCACAGTCCTGTGGTAACTATGAGAACAAGTATAAGGTGAATATATATATGTACATATCAGATATACTGTATATTAATGAAACGAAATATTTTACTAAGTTTATCTTCTTTTTTTTCTTAATATAAAGGCAAAATATACCGGTAAATATTTTCCACTTTTTTAATGGATTATTTATCTAAATGAGTTAGTTTAGTTTTTTTGCTTAAAAAAATTAATAATTTTTGATTGTAGGTTCCAGGTAATTTCCTAATATGAATATACAAATATATGCGTAATTATTTGCTTATAAATTTGAAAAAATTTAAGGCCTGGTGGTTTGTGGAAAAACACTGGATTTACCATCTCAATGCTTTAAATCACAATTTAATGTAAGTAATATTTTTATTCCATTTTTTTTTATTTACTTAATTGATGTCGTTTTAACTTTACATTTTTGAATAGTCTGCGGATGACAATTATCAATTGGTACGCGTTTTATGCATTTTATGATTATTGGATAATGATGATTTATCGCTTTATCTGCCATTGATTAATATAGGGTGTTCCTTGTAATCAATATCTAACGAATTACGATTCTAGAATGGACGCAACCAGTAAGGAGAAATATTTATTCGATAAAATATAAACAAGATTAAAATAATAAAAGTTTAAATTTTTTTTAAATAAAGAGTTTGTGAACATGCGAGGATTTGATAATCTCACCTTATTTAATTGTAGTAAGTATAAGAACCTAAGGAGATTTTAAAGTTAAAAATTAAAGAATTAATTTTTTTTTATTCGTAGTTATTTTGAACCCATATCAGGGAGATGGTTTAGTCTTTGACAATTCTACACAAAAGATTGCGCTTGCTTTTGGGTCTACTGAATTAGCTAACAACACGGTATATCTATCTATATTCTAAACTTGAATGTTATTATTATTACTTTGATGAAAGTGACGTAAATCTTTTATAATATAGCCGCTCGGTATTACTAAAGACGAATGGTTTTTATATGGAACATTTACCGAGGTAATAAAAAATGTATAATATATACTGTACAGTGTATATTAATGTATATTAATGAATTTCATTTACAACTTTGTGATTAATTTTAATCAATAGCGGGACGATCCATATAAAGTTAGATTCCAAATTGTAAAAATGGTTGGTTAGAATTTTTTTTTTTTTTTTAGAAAAATGGTATTATTCTTAGTTCATGTTCTATAATAAATCTATAAAATACAGCCGTCCATTAGTTACATTTACTTCAAAAGAGAAGAATATTATGAATCAGGTATCTTTTTTATCTTAAATTTTTGAATTTTTTTTTTTTTTTTAGAAATAAATAATAAAATTTATCGGTTATTGAAAAAAATAATCAATAGATTCCATAATTGGTGGTGCAGCTTCATTAGATGCTAAATCGATTTCAAGAGTAGAACTCGAAACAAAATTTGCAAGTTTCGATCTAAATGGGTTTGCCGTTAGCCCAAATTTGTGGGAGATACTTAGGTAAAAAAAAAAAAAAAAAAAAGAAAAAGACTTTTAATAAAATTTTTACTGTTGTTCTAACCTTTTTTTAAAAAAAAATCAAGAATTGTTCCTTCGTATTATGTCACGAACCCGGATACGAATACTCAAGAATATCCAGTAACAGTGTTTTATAATCGTGTTGAATTTACGCTTCTTCAATTGGTGAAGTATGGTTTTTTTTATTTAAACAGACTATTCCTATAAACCTAATTTTTTTTTTTTTTTACATCTTTAATATTATTTCTAACGAAGGCGGCCAATATGGGAGGGTTTATATCGATTTTAAGTGCCTTATATTTTGTTTTGTTCGGTTCTCAAAAAGTTAATCCATGGGGAATAGTACAACGTTATATACTTAAAAGTGTTCCAGCGCCATCAAACCAATCATATTCCGATAATAATTTGGAAAAAGGAACTTTGTCTCAATCACAAACATATTCAAGTCAAACCAATAATCAAGTTACGGACGATTATATTACGCCTAATATGCCACAAGATGTCTCACCTACACAATCTAGTATGACTGATACATGTAAGTCTCGAAAAAATTTTTTTTACTTACAAATATAATTTCTAAATTAGTACATGATAATATTTTTAATTAGTGCATACGGAAGATTCTCCTATACAAAAAATTCGTCATGAACTTAAAGCCGAGGTTCAATCGACTATAGCGCGTGAACGTTAGTATCACATTTTATTTATGATTCACTGATGTAAATTTTTTAATGCTAATATTTTGTTATCTTTTAAATAGTGGAAGAATTGAAATTATTTTTAAGTAAATATTACTTGAAAGATGTGGTAAATCCGAATAATTAAAATTAAATGTTCAGTCTTACCTAGAATTTCATAATTTTTTACATAAATATTATGTTTTTATATGATCTTTTGTTTTACTGTATTATTATTTTACCATATGATACATCATTTTTTAAAATATTAAATATATAAATTGATAAAGTATTAAATAACTCTTGTAAAAACGAATGACTTCGAACAATTATTTTAAAAAAATATTGTATAACTATAAAATAGTCTATTTAAAGTAATTTGATGTAAGTTATCACTTTTCCAAAACATTCTCCAACTCAAAATTTTTAATTTTTTTTTGAATAAACAACAAAGAATGAACTCTATACAAAATTTGAAGATTAAAAAATTTCATAAAATTTTGCATGCTGTTAAAATTAAATTTTTATATCTCGCTCCTTTAAACATTTGCGTCGTCTAAACTTCTCTCTATACCATGATATTATTGGGTCCTGTCTATACTTTGTCCTGATTATCATGATGTAAGTCATGATGAAAATTTAGGAATCAAAATTTGTCAAGGACTTAGACCAACGTTTAACCTTAAATTACCCCAATTAATTGTACATTTAATTAAAAGATGCTTAGATTCAAATCCATTGAATCGACCAACAGCTGAAATATTTTAAGTAAATGGAATAAAGAACTCAGAAAAATGGAAGAACCAGAATTACAGATAAATTCAAGAAGCAGATGAAATTAATAATAATTCACAACTAGCTTATTATATGAAACATATTCTGAAAGTATTCTGAAGCTATTTTATTTATACCAGAGCTTTAATTTAACCGTTAATTTAGGGTTAATTTAACCGGTTAAAAAATAGATAATTCCATATTAGTTTAGTTAATTCTGGTCAAACTTTAACGCTGGCCAAAATTTAACAAAATTCGTTAGCATGTTAATTCCGGTCAAATTTTAATGCCGACCAGAATTAAGTTTTAACCGGCCAAGGTTTTTTGGACCGGTTCCAAGCTCTAATTTATACAAGTAGATTACTTACTTTTAATAATCCTCCTGAACCAAAAACTCTGATGATTATTATAAACAATACGATAATATAATTAACAAGGAATATTCAGGTATTACTATTAATAAATAATTTTATTACGTTTTAAAAATCATAAAGATTTTAATTAATTTATTTAATCAAGTAGAATCTTACAGATTAATGTTTCCCAATTAAATATCAATGAAGATGGTATATTTAATTTATATAATTAATAACTTTTATTATTCATGAATTAATATATTATATTTTTTCAAAAAAAAAAAAAATATCAAAGCAGTATCTAAAGTCGAAGAAAAATTTTGAAGGATGAATAAAATTTTATGGAATAAATTTCATTAATTTGTTTTTGCAGGCGTAACATTTATATATATCGTTATTAAATAAATCATCGGTTCGTTTTAATAAATAATTTCAATAGTTGAAAACACTCATATATCGTTTTTACAAGTTAAAATAATTATTTTATATAAAAAAGTAATTAAATTATTTTATAAAAACTTAAGATAACAATAAGTTCAAGAAATTTAGAAACCAAATAAAATACAACTTCTAATAAAAATAAATATTCAAGAAAGGAATATTACAATTAATTTCTATAAACAAGTATTAAAAAATCAAAAATCAAAAATAAAAATAAAATAATAAAGTTCGTTTATTACAAAAAAAAAGTTTAAACGTAACTTTTTCCTAATTGAATATGTTTAATAACAAGATAAAACATTCTAAATGTATATACTGTAATCGTTTATTTAAGAATTTTCACACTGACATGTCAATTATGTCATGTACTAAAATGACAATAAAAATTAATTTTCGAACCCTATTATAAGCCGAAAATAATAAACTGAATATGTTCTTTCACTCCGAAAATGTTTGAGTATTATTAGGGATACAGATTTATCGTAAAGTTAATAAGCAAGATAATAAATATATCACAGTTTAAGGCTACCACATTATTAGAATTCATTTGATCTATACATGCCAATAATTTTGGCAATAATTTCAGTTTCGATTTCGGTTGAAAATCAGTCCAAAATTATATATATATGCCGAAACTGTAATTCTGGCCATATTTATAGTGCCAGCCAGAATTATGAATTTACTTACCCGGTGGCTAAACTTTTATTCGGACTCACGTGACAACAGATATTATAATTCTGGCCAGCACTACAAATTTGACCATTTCGGTATATATATATAATTTCAGCTGACTTTCGAATTTTTGATTTCGGCCATAATTTCGAAAAATTTCGGCCACGTATATAATCTATTTCGGTCTATAAAAAAAAGGATTTTTGAATTTCGACAGGGGATTTGAATTTCGATAGGGATTTCGAATTTCGATAGTGTTCAGATTTCGATTTCGGCCATAATTTCAGATAATTTCGGCCACATGTATAATTTGATCATTCTATAATTTATCATTTCAACCTGGTTGATGATGTAATACCTTATCTAAGAATGAGATTTTCAAAAAGAGTCTTACTACATTCTTGTACAAATTCTTTAAAAGATGAAACTATAATGTTGTAAGAACTTAATAACAAAATATCTGTTCTTGATGTTTCTGAGTTAAGAATTTTAACAACTCGTAATCTAAAGTATTTGGCATCCTTTTATTAGTATTTTCAAAATTATTGAAATTGATAAAATTTTCCATATAGTGTGTGTTTTTCGTACAATTTTCAGGTATATTCCGTATTTAATCCGTACATTATCCGGATATAAAACACAAAAACACAAAACATAAAACACAATTTTTTACGGAAAATCTATGGAATTAGTACAGAAATTATACAGAAATAGTAGAAATAGTACGGAAATTGTACGAGCAAAACACAAACACACCATATGGAAAATTTTATCAATTTCAATAATGTTGAAAACATCAATAATATCAATAATATCATCATCTGTTAGGATATAGTATCAGAAATGAAAGTTGGATTTTGTACAAGATTTTATTTAAATGTTAATATATGATGTTTTCAAATTCAGAACTTTTAAATTTGTAAGATCTTATCTACAATTAGTAAAGAAAATTATTAAATAAAATAAAAGATTAATTATAAAACAAATAAATTTTCTTGTAAATTGTTACAAATTTTGTTAGCTAAATCAATAAATTTAGGAAATAAAATTATTAATAGACTATATAATCCATTGATTAGATAAGGAATAAGTGGAAGTGCATATGAAGAAAAACCTAAAGTACAACTTATAAATCTTGCTTTACATGCAATTTTAACATTCTCTGGCAAATCATGATTAAAATTACAATTGAAAGGGATTAGACCAAGATTTAAATATGTCATTGTGTATCTACCTCCAACTATTAAGTAAATAAAATATAAATAACATTAATAAATTAATTAAAAATATCATTTGTGTACACTTAAAACTTACCAAATAAGATCATCATTTGAGTAATTAAATAATACCTGCAGTGTTATTTATAAATAATTTTCCATAAGTTAAATAAATATTAATATATGATAAAAAAAAGAAGTTGCTTAATTGCTTATACTTGCCAACTAAATGTCCATAAATTATTCTCATAATCATTAATGTAATATAATGCTAAATAAATAAATTTAATTAATATTTATTATTGAAATAAATCGTTGTAGAAAGATTACTTACTCAACACTATTAAAAAAATGTTTCCAGGAAAATAACTATTACATAAATTATATTTAATATTTAATTAAAATAAATAAAAACAAATAAATAATAATACGAATAATTATTTACAAAATATTTGTATATATCATGGCAATATTGTTTCGATTTACATCATATTCATTATAGTTCCCAATGTTATTTAAGGCTATTAAATGCCAAATTTCTATATTTTAACATTAGAATAAAATTCATTAAAGGATAAATACAAAAATTTTAAAAAGTTAAAGAAAATAACTTTAGCAGATCTCATACCTGTACCAATGCATGCAATTAAATAGAGGGTGCAAATAACTTTACAAATAATGATGTGAGTTTTCATCGTAGTTTATTTTATTTTTTCTATTTGAAAATAATTTTTTGTACCAACTTCAAGACAAACTTTACTACTTTTTATATGATACTTTTATATTTTATGGATTAAATTTATTACGTTTATTAAAAAATTTAAAAAACAGGTTTTTTTTGTTTTTTTTCCAAAATATAAACAAAATGCTTTTATTATAAATATGTTTTTTATAAAAGAAAGCAAAATTCTATGAAGAAATTCAAGATATTGTACTACCGTATATACATAAAAGTCAAGAATACAAAGTCTACAACTAACGATCGTCATATTCAAAGCATTCATAAAATTCTTGTATAAAAAAAAGATTAAGGATTAGCACCAAATTAGGAAATAAATAAATTAAGAATAATATTGAGAGTAATAAAATGAAATTCTTATAGATACGAAATTAATTTTATAGCGTTCTAAAATTCCAAATTCATTTTCTTAAAAACTAATAAATGAAATAATGAAAATTCTTTGATAGAATCTAATTCTATACCAGAAAATACAATATATAAATAATGATAAACGGATGAAATGGATAATTTCCGGATTTTCATAAATAATCGGACGTTCCGAACAATTTCTTAACATCCTTTTTTAATAAGAATTTCGTAAAAGTGATATCATTTTTATTTAGAATGGCAAAATGATCGTCGGTAAGGCATTTACAAATGGGCTAATAATTTTAGAGAATGAACATCAAACTGCGTCACTGCTGCGTATTATGTTCACAATTTTGATAATTTGGATGTTTTAAATTATTTTAAAACTCTAATATCTCTAATATCCATAAAACTGATTGTTTCTCGTTGATGATTTCATCAAATTGCACAAATTTCATTGCACGTTTTTAATTTATTATTTTTTTTTTGGTTACTTAAAAATTTAAAATATTCACAATTTTATATAACTGGCTTATATTATTAACGCTTTTTTATTTTACATTTCACAACATTTAACATATTATTTCACGTAATTCGTAATTCGACCAGAGGAAATCTTTTTTTGGTATATTTTATTATAAATTATTTAAACTAATGATATTGTACTCTCCAGCGTTTCTGGAAGGGACATTTAAATATACTTCTGGGATTTAATACCTATTATAGATATTCTTATTCATACGACTATATATCCTTTCATTTAATGATTACATGAAGTTAATTTAATCTTACTCCCACATGTCATTTTTGAATGTTTCTATTCTCTTCTGCAATAATAATTGTCATAAAGTGTTTGAATAAATGTCCGCATCTTTATAATAAATTTAGTGAATTATCAATTTATGAATGTAGTTTATGAATATAATTATTTTGATTTTTGACGCAGTAAAGTGTTGGAATTCATCATTATACGATATTTGTTTCATAGTATTCTGAAATTCCGGGATGGATGAAATAAAGTTTCTCATATACATTTTTTCAATCTATAGGTTGATAATCTATTTAACATTTAAAGAATGTAAACAAGAATAATCTGCTGGACCTTCTTGATGTAATACATGTAACGCAAAACGGTTTCAATAAAAGTTATAAAATTGGACTAGTGATAATGATGATAAAGATAGTCTGTTATTTTTAAAAAATTATTATTTGATAAGATATTATTCATGTCCCTTTTTTTAAATGAAGGCTGTTAATATTTGATTAGTTATACACGATTTTACGTTTTTAATTTTTAAATATAAAATAAATTTTTTGTATAATATAAAAACCTAAATATTAACTCAATACTTGAGAGATGTATCAAATGAACCAAAAAGGAACAAAATCATCAAATTTTTGGAATATTATACAAAATCAAACATTTTCCATATTCTCGATCTAAGTTAATAAAAAACAATATGTCAAATACATATAAATATCGCTGATTAATGAAATATTTAAATTATATAATAATTAAAATTATTTTTCGTTGTTTCTTTTATTTCTATTTTTTTTAAATAAATAAGGAAGTTGTTGCAAAAGTAAATAGGTTGATATTATATTATCATTTTTATGAGAATGTTGTAACATCTTGATAATTGTTCTGAAGGAAATCTATTAAACCAAATTTCTAATTAGTAAATGAAAATATTTGCATATTTGTTTTTAAACAAAATTTTAACTTTTAATTTATTTGGTATAACCAGATTATAAGTAAGTAAAACCTTATATAAAATAAGCGAAAACAATATGAATGAGAATCAGTACATTTTTGAAAGTGTAAAGTTTTATTTTTCGCTAGAAATGGTTAAATTACTAAATTTTATATTCTTCTTAATAATTGTAATTATAACAATTTCATTAGGCAGATTTCATTATTTAATTTTTAATACTTAAAAATAAATAAATAAACGAAAATTTTAATATATCAATTATCATGCTGATATACTGTACTCTTTCATTCATCTTATATGTCTTACGAAAAGCTAAATTTAAATTGGAGATTACTTTCTTAAGTTTCGCTTTAATTAGTGGCGATTAAATTTTTATTAAGTTCACTTCTTATTAAATAATTATTTTAACCAAATTCTTCATAAATAATTCTTTCATCCTAGAGTTTTAAGTAATTTTGGCAAAAAAAGTTAATTATCGGTTACAATAATTTAATTTATTTTCGTTGATATAAAGAAAATTATAAATTTATAGATTAGAGATTCTTCATATTCATTTATTTCATCACAGATTTATACAATTTTTTTAATTTTGTTTAAAAAAAAAAAAAATATTTCATATTTATGCCACTTTATAAATTGTTTGATCATTATTCAACCAATAAAAAAAAAATAAATTTATTTTATCGCTATAACTAACTACGAATTTATTTTATATTTTAAAAAATTAAAAATATCAATTACCATTCCCTATAAAAAAAATTTCAATAAATCATAATAACTCATAAAAAATAAAATATTAATATAAAAAAAAAGAAGAATTCATTTAAATATCAAAATCAATTTCCTGGGTAATATATTCTTTAAATTAAAAAAATTAGGTTAGAATATAATAAATTGTTTATAAAAATAAATATACAGTATTTACTTACTTTCATCATTGATATCCAAATCAATATCTAATTCAAATTCTTTTGTATCATAATCTAAATGAATAAAAATAAATAAATTAAATGTATAAATAGTTTTTTATAGATAACTACTAAAATATTTTACCATTATTTTCATTTTCGTTCAATTTAATATTCTTGATACGTTTGCCTAAAATATTTCAAATTTAATTTCTTAGATTGATTCATATTTGTATACAACACTTTTGCCATACCTTCATTAAATCTGTTTTCAATTTGATTATCTTCAAGCTTTCTTTTTTCTTTCACTAAAAATATAGTATATAACAAATTATTAATGATAATATAACCCCATAAATAAATTATAAAAAATAATTACCATTAAAAGATATATTCCTTTTTTGATAATTATAAAATAAATCTTAAGACAAATTAGAGAATTAGAGTTATTTTATTTTATTAAAGAAATATATTAAATATTGTATTTACCATTTGAAGTTATAGATTGGCTTCTTAACCTCCTTGTGGACATTGCAGATTGAATCATACCACTTAAAGGTCTACTCTTGTAAATTGCACCTGGATTATTTGTTGTTACAGGTCCAATGTCTGATGATGCTATAATTTCAGTTGGAATTTGATTATTCTTTCTTAGTATTTCTTCAATTTTATATTTAACATAATTAGCAATTGGTCTTTTATTTGGATCAGAATGCCAGCATTCTTTCATTAAATCAATATAATCTTCAGGTGCATTTGTAACAATCGGAGGTCTTTCACCATCACATATTTCAATTATAAGTTCTGTATCATGATTTCTATCCCAAAAAGGTCTTCTACCTGTCATAAGCTCCCACATAATCATTCCAAAACTATATATATCTGAAGCTTTGGAATATTTTTGTCCTTGAAAAATCTCTGGAGCCATATAAGGAATAATACCATAATTCTCATTATCATCATTTGATTCAGCTGCAGATTTACTTATACCTAAATCACCTATTACTACTTTGTCTATATCACTAATACCATTATTATTAAAAAAGATGTTTCCACTATGGAAATCTCTGTGAATAATGCTTACAATATGTATTTCTTTAAGTCCAAAGATTATATCCTTTAATTTATCCAATTTTATTTTCCAACTAATACTAAAAAAATCGTTAGATATATAATTTATCAAATCACCTAAATTATAATATGGCATAATAATCATAATATCTTTAGTAATAGGATCTTGAGTAATTCCAAAATATTCACTAACGTGAGTGTAAGTATAAGATTTAGTCAATCCATAAAATACCTTGAGCTAAAATAAGAAACGATTATCAATTATTTAACTCATATTGAGATTTATTATTAAGAATATTTACCTCATTCAGTTCTTTAGATGTGATGTTCTTAGAATTATTAAGCTTTTTGAGAACAACTTGATAATTTTTTCTAGTTCGAGAATAATTTTGTTTTTTCCTATCCCAACTACACATTGGTCCATCAATCCAAATAGCTTTGTAAATTTTACTAAATCCTCCTTCAGCAATAAACTCTATGTCTTTGAATCGGTCATAAGAGACAATCTCCATTTTACTCACTAATTTATTACTATTAATTAATGTATATCTAATAAAATCATCAATAACTTCATTTCCTATTGGTTTAAATAATGATTTTGCCTTATAACAAATGTGGCAAATCTGATGACTTTTATCATGAATTATTCTTATTTTATTACATTCATTACATTTTTTGCGTTCACGTCTTGGTTTAACTGTGGCTTGCGTAGGTTGATGCTGATTTAAAGGCGTGTCATTTGACAATAAAAATTCAACTTTGTGTTTATAATTAGTTAATTGATCCATTATTATTTTTCTGAACAAAATTTTTGCCTTTTAGCAAGAAATTGTCTATATTTATATTTTTTTTTCCAAATACAAATATTCAAGGAATTCTTTGATCGAACATCGACCGAACATTCCATTCATAATTTCTAGTAGAAATTTCTAATAATAAAATATTTGTATGTCGTACTGTTATTTTAGGAATAAAATGATGATCTTGCTTAGTTAGGTGACAAGATTCCATAAAGAAATTCTCAGAAGTTTCTAATGTTTACAGAAAGTCTATTTAGAAATAACCGAAATTTAAGAAATAACAGATATTTTTATGCAATTAAGTTCGAATCTTACTAAAATCGGATTTTTAAAAAAAAAATAGGAAAAGGAAAGAAATCTTAAATAATTACAATCAGAAAAAAAAAAATCCCAAAAATCATTGTTTGAATAATCAATAAGAATCAACATACACTTGTTGTCCTGACAAATCAATCAGTCTTATGTAAAAAAAAAATGGAATTAATCAAGCCTCACTAAACAAAAAAAAATTAAAATTAAAATTAAATAAGTCCATAACTTATTGTAATAACCATTTCTGGATTGTAAAAAAATGTCTAAGTGCTCTTTTCATCGAATTGATCAGTCATAGAGTAAAGAAAAAAAATTAAACAAAGATTTTGGTGTTATTGGTGAACTTTGAATAAATAAAAAATTTTTGGATGAGAGTTTGGTAAATAGACAATTTATTCAATTTATTGTCATAAATTCTATAAATTAATTTATACAGTATTACTTAAACGAAAAAAAAACAAAAACAAAAAAAAATAAAAATAAAAAGATTCCAGCATAAAAAGATTTTTATTTATTTAAAAACATGATTTTGAACAATTTTTTAATTATTGCTTTAACTGCTAATGAAGAATCAAATATTAATCAAATACATAAATAATTAATAAGTTTTATAATTATCTATTAAAAAAAATTTTAAAATTATTATAAATAATGTAAATTAACTTTCAAAATAATAATAAAAATAAAATTATTAAAAAAAATGAAATAGTTTAATATTCTCTGTTGTAATTTTTCCCATTGCTGAATTTTCTTTTTGTGTTCCTTCATAATCCTTTAGACCTTTACTATTATACTTTCTTTGTATATATGTGTTTTTTCCTCAAATTGTTCTTTTCATTTTGTTCCTTCTTTGATCTTGTTTTCATTATTGAAATTTTCTTTGATTTCTTCTTTATCTGTCATTATTGGTGATCTGTTTCTTTTATTTTTCTTTTAAAGTTCAATAATTTGTTATATTTCTTATTGTCCTTTTAATCATTCACCAGATTCCAAATATTTTTTTTTTTGCTTAATATTTCTTTTAACTTGTTATCTGTCTTTTTTCTTTCATTTTCTTTCATTTCACCTTTCTCTTTCAACATCATCTTTGTTATCTTGAGCTCATCTTCTAATATTTGTTTTACCCATATATATTTATTATTTTTTTTTGTCTTTTTTAGGTTTAATTTTCACGTTTCAACATGTTGAAATGGGTTAATTATCTTGAATATTTCTTCTCTCATTTCCAATAGTAAAGGATCAGAACAATTCCGAGATCCAGATTATCTCAGCAATTCTACATCTTTTTTCAATACTTGATACATTCGTTTTCTGAAAGTAACTTTTCGGCCAGTTATCTTTCTTAAAGTTGTTACATATTTTTTATTTCATCTTGAAGTAATATTTCTTTTTTCTTCTATCTTTTTGCTGTTTGCTGATCTCATTAATCTTCAACATTGCTTCATAAACAAAAATATAGGAAAATGAAAAAGGGAATTCTAATCTAAACCAAACCGCAGATAGGATATATTCAACTATCTGACCGGTCTTTCCTTGCCTGATACGAAGANGACTTCNATATACAGTATAAGGAAGAGAAGNGGAAGTTTNAAGGAATTTTAAAAAAAACAAACCAGCTAGATAGGAAACTACCTGCTGGACCTTCCTTGCCTGATACGAGGAAGACCTCTATATACAGTATAAGGAAAGATAAAAGAAGGAGTTTAAAGGAGTAGTTTATTTTTAAGAGTTATAGAGAAAAAATGAAATTATGTAGAGAAAAGAGTAGAGTTCAAAGGGAGAAAATTCAGTAAATCTAGTTTTTAATTTAAAAAATAGTAGGTATTTATAATTTTTTTTTTTGCATTTTGTAAAATTTACAAAGAATGTGTCATAGGAACTTTTTATTATTAATTATGCAATATACTATTTATTTTTAATCATGAGCTAATGGATTAGCCAAGAAAGTAAAATGGTACATATGAGTCACAATCCATATTTTTTACGCGTTGCATATTAGATCATAATTTCTTATTTTTTTCTATAATTAGATTCCTATATTATCCAAGCCACGATTATATAATATTGTGACATCATTTGATTTTAAGGATATTTTATAAAAGTCAATCATATGAATGAATGTAGTACCATGTGCGTCTGAGAGTAACTCAGCTTTAGTTGCAAATTTGAATTCAACACTATGATAAGAATTTTAATTTTCAACCTACAAAAATTAATATTTATATAAAAAGGATAGGTTGTGAAAGGAGCAAAATTTAGGATATTTTTAGAAAGTATTAATACAACACTTAAATAATAGTTTTAATTCATGGAATTGGAAAGATAAATACTGATTATTGCATAAATCTTAAATAAATCTATATTAAGGGATTGTTTTTGGATTATACCGACCAATACATATAAAACCTTCTCAAATTGATGCTCAACTAACTAATTTTAGGCATCATTAATCAATATTGTCCTAATGCAGAAGAAATAAGGAAATTATTAATAAATTCATATAACCATTTCAGTAATCTATAAACAAGCTAAAGTAGCAGATAAAATTAATAAAAAGCTATATATTTTAACAACAGTATCTACTGATGCTTTCTTATACACTACATACTCTCAAGAACAGACTTTTAGATTATAAAAACAAAAAAAATGCTTATGATATCTCAGATAAATATAATTTACTATTTCAATTTAATATTCTTAATGATTATAAATGAATTTATTGCGCTTTTCAAAATTCTACTACCCACACGTATTGTTGTTATTACTAAATGATTATGATTACAGGATGATTACAGGATAAATTGCCCAGTTTTTGTCCTGTAATCGTCTTGTAATCATAATCATTTAGTAATAACAACAATACTTATGGGTAGCAGAATTTTGAAAAGCGCGATAATAAGAAAGTATTTTATAAATTTAACAAATGGAAATTTAGATTATGGATGTATTATATAACAACTGTAACATACTGACATGCTAAAATTTGTGAAATTTTTATTTAATTAAATTTCAATCCATATTTTTTTTATATAATCAAGAATATAATAATTTTGACATTTACAAATTTATGATATGATGTCAAGATTATCTGCTATAAATTATCACTATGGATGATTTTGATATTTTATTTCATTTAATATCCTATTAATTTTCTTTCAATTTTCAACTTATTTATTTAACTATTTATTCATCTTTAAAAATGGATAAATAACAATAAGTTATAGATGAATAAATAATTCAAATTATTTTTATTCTTCTATCTTTTTTTTAAAAAAAAAATTTTATCATTTGAAAAGTGTCTACTGTTCATGAATATCTGTTGTAATAAAAAATATTTGTAATGATATTATAATATGATTTATATGTTATGGATTTGACTCATTTGGATACTAGGAGAAAATCATTATTAATTATAGAAATTTACACATGGACAAATAAAAAAAATTATGTAATAAATCATTGATTAACACATAAAATATTTTTTTTAAGAAATTTGATGGAATGAGTCATCATCTTAATTTTTTTATATATTATTAATATTTTTTAATTATATAAATACCACCTTTTTTTTCAATATTCCTAATTATTTTTCACACTTTTTAATATACATCTCTGATTAGATTATTATTTTCTCTTTAATCCTTTTAAAAACTACCCCTTAAACTCCCTCTTATCTTCCTTATACTGTATATAGAGGTCTTCCTCGTATCAGGCAAGGAAAACCAGTTAGATAGTCGAGTATCTCCTAACTGACTGGTTGGTTTAGATTAGAATTTCCCTCTTTACTCTCTTTACTTATTTCAAAAATCCAGTAACTCCAAGTATACCAAAAAGCCTAAAGTCATACAAGTTACCAGTTGAAATACCAAAGAATAGCCATAAAACACTAAAACCTGAAATCCGCTTTTCCTAAAAAGAAGATAATTAAAGATGAACGATGGGATATTATGGAATTGGCAAAACAAAACTGTTGGGATGTATTGATGGAAAAATCAAAGAAAGAAACAGTTTATCAACAGAAATGGGAAACAAAATACATAAATAAACAGAAAAAATAGAAGCTGCAGTGGTCATATTAGACCTTTTAAACAGTAAAGACAAAAGATAAAACAAATGCGCGACAACAAGGAAGAATTAAATAAATGGATGAATAAAGAATTGATGAAGATTAAATCGAGAATGAAAACTTCAATGAAAATGAATGATTGAAAGCTAAAAACAGAGAAAAATGGAAAGAACAATTTGAGAAAAAGTGTATAAATGAAGAATAGAGAATAAGAAAGTATCAGGACAATTGGGGATAACTTATGAAGTGTAGAAAAAAAAAGTGAGAATTATTGAGAAATGACGAATGCAATAATTAAAATAACAAAAATGAACTTGAAAAAAAGGAACAGTATAGCCAAGAAATAAAACGGGAGGATAATTTAAAGTTAACAAGTTCCATAATGTCAATTGAAGCATATGAAAACTAATTTGGAACAATGATGTAATAAGTTACAAATAAAAAGAAATAATGATGTAAATTAGAATAAATAACTAAAAGAAACAAAAATGAATAATAAAATAAAATAGAAAAGGTTAATGAAGGAATATAAGAAAAATTAGAAAATGAAAAAAGTATAACAAAATGATACGAGTAGAGAATATTAAACAATGTTGGAAATTGCTAATGGAATCAGATTAAACAATATATAATTAATTTAGATTAGTTAAATAGAATAGATTAGAGACATTTAATTAAACTGAAAGGTTTTATTTTTAATTTTAAAATAATCAAATGAACATTTAATAATCGCGAAAAAAAACATTTATTTACTTATTTATTAAAAATAAAAAGAAAAGCAATAAAATAAACTTTTTATTATTTTATATTTATTTTATTAAACTAGAAAATATTTCAAGCGCACTAACTTCATCAATTTCACATCAAATTCCATATTGATAAAAATATCCTTATTAAACTTGAATTGAGAAATACATTTTTAGGGTCTAAATCATATTCAAATAAAAAAAATTATTTTAATTCTTTCACATGCATAATATTTTGTAATATCCATATTTAAAGAAATTTATTAAATCTTGTAATAATTCTTTAAAAAATATTTAACTTTAGTGAAAAAATAGTTTATTCTATTGAATTAATAAATTCAGAAATATTTTTGTTCAACATATTAAAAATAAACAATTATAAAGGTGTGGCAAATAACATTTTACGAAAATTTTGACAAAATAATACAATCTTCAAGAATTATTATTAGTTTCTTTTTATAAAAAAAAGTTTGATCAAACTTTACTAGTCCATTTTGGAATTTATTATAAAAAAAACATCATTATTCATCGCCCCAATTTGTCACCCTCCGTGTAACACACTGCGATTTTCATTTTTACTATTTATTCTAGGGACTTAAAATTTTGAAACCCTATTTGTTACTTATTAATTGTCACATCTTAATTTTGGCCGAAATTTTTAATTCTGGCCAGAATTTCTATTTTTGGACACTTTGGTGACGTTACATAAACCAAAGGCAATTTTGTTCCTCTTCGAAATCGAAATTTGGGTTATACAAGACCCAAAAAGGAAACTTTCTTAATTTCGACCGGAATTACCGAATTAGGAAACTAATTGTCCCCCCTGCTAGATCTAGATTTACCCTTATTTTTAAATTATACTTCGAGGAATAAAACATTTAATTTCATCATGTTAAAAAATGAAGAATCAACTTTGGAAACGACGACAAAAAATATGAAAAGAAGAAGTTATAGAGTAAAGAATTTTTTAGAAGAATTACCAACGTTAGAAATGATTAACAAGAGAACAAATAACAAGGAAGATAATATTTGTATAAGATGTAAAGTGAAGAACGAAAATTGGAATCATGTTTGGGAATGTGAGCATAATTCAACAACATTATACGAAATTGTTCAAGAAAATATACAGAAAAACATAGAGAATTAAAAAAGAAAAATATCTACGTTAACGAAGAACGATGGATGGAACGGATAATACGGATATTATTAGAAAAATCAACGATTAAAGCCAATCAATTAATTATACATGAATGTTTTAAAGGTATCTTTAACAAAAGACTTTTAGAAATCGAAAAGAATAAAGATATATGAAAATATTCATTGAAGGAATAGCGATAGGAACGAAAGACAAAATATGGAACGATAGATGTAATACAATTAATAAAATAGGAAATATATAGAAAACAAAAAGAAATAATTAAAAATAAAAAAGTCAATAAAGACAAGGTCAAAGGGAGTAGGACTAAATCAACAAATCAAATAGTTTCGGATGAAAAATTATATGAACTTGCAAAAAATAATTTAGTTAGAAATAATAAAAAATTAATGTCTAGAGTTATAGCGGACAGATATATAGAAATTTTAATAACAAAACAAGAAAAAGTACAAAAAATTTGGTCTACGACTTATATTTACGATTTAGAATATTATTAATAGAAAAAGATAGTAGAATAGGTTTTATAACATTTAAAGAATTATTATATTGTATTAACAAAGGCTTAACGGTATATAAAGCAATACTAGTAAAGCTGTATAATAATTAAAAATAAAATAAAATGAAAAAATAAATAAATTATACTTCGAGTTTCATATGAAAGATCAATAAAATACCAATTAAGAAAATTTCTAAATCCCTTTAGATACATTATTTTGATCTAAAAAAAAAAATAGATTATAAATTACTGAACGATTATTAATTATCTATAATTTTTACATTTTCTCGTTGTTATAGTTTAATTTACAGTACATGATTTTTATGTTATTATGTTATAAAAATGTGTACAATTTTTTTTTCTAATCATTCGGTGAAAATTTTATATTTACAAAGTTGTAAATTATCAGGATCAAAAAATAAATAATTTATTGTTTTGATAATGACAAAAAAAAATAATAATTTTATTTTTGTTA
>QKYT01000160.1:14089-29094 GCA_003550305.1 Glomus cerebriforme | reverse complement strand
GAGTTATTCCATCTAATAAAAGAATCTTTTTCAAAAAGTTTATGGTGTGACATAACCTAAAATATAACATTTAATAAAAAATACATTAGTAAAAATAANATTTCAAAATTTCATTAAATGGTAAATTAATTTATACCTCATTGATAAATTTTAATGTAACATTTTTTGAATTATTTAAACTTTTCAGTGCTACTATCTTATAAGGACCATATCGTTCCCAATTTTGATTTTTATCATCCCAAAGCATCTCTCCATCAATCCAACTTGCTATATACACTTTGCCAAACCCGCCTTTTGCAATATATGTAATATTAATAAATTTATCATAAGGTATCCACTCTGATATATTACGATATTCTTTTGCTGATAGCTGAGTATGTTGAATAAATTTGTCAATATCATCATTACCACCAGTCCAATTTTTGAAATTTTGTTGAAATGTTTTACATTACACTCATTACACCATCTCCATCCAGTTCTAGGTTGTTTGCATTCTCTACATAAACCATAGATTTTATAACATTCTTTTAATTCTCCATTTAATATTAGTTTATCAATTAACAATTTTTGTTCTCCATTTAGTTTATAATAATCATTGTTAAAATCTTTTATTTGTTCAAATACATCGTCGCTGAGATATTTTTGCTCACTTTGGTGTTTATTAAAATGAAAAACGTTTTTTACGAAATCCATAATGTTACAGAATTAGGATATTTGACAGAGGAGAAACAACAATTATTATAAAATAAAATAGAAATTCTTTTTTTTTTTTTTAAAAAAAAAAAAAAAAATTCTTATATTTTACGCCGACAAATTTTGTGTATCATTTTACAGTATTCAGTATAACTTTCAAAATCATACGCTAACCTTATCTGTTTTTGTCATCAATCACATGCGAAAATGAAAATCATATACCGTGTTTTTTTTCGTATTAAACGATTATTCAAATTGAGTATAAAAATTCCTAAAAAAAAAAAAAAAGTTCGCTTTACTAAATTTTTTTTTTAGTTTGTTACATATTTAAAAACATTTCACGCCTGGGGGGATCATATTTTTTTTATTTTTTCACTAAAAATAAATAGATTTATATATAAATAATTAATGTAAATGATTTAATTAATTATTAAAGTATTTATTTTTTATTTTGATTCTAAGGTAACGAATGGTTCAATGCCTAAAGCTAACTAATAAGGTAAAGTGGATAATTTCTCATTTAAACTAATAATATAGATATTATTAATAAAAAGAATATCATAATCTTTACGCTTTTTTCAGGTACAATACATTTACATTCAAAAATTTTACCATTATTCTCAAGTACCAATCTATTTTTCTTAAAAATAAGACGCTGGTGTACGTATAAAATGTTCAGTGCCTAAATGTGTAATTTATGTTGAGAGATTCTAAAAAATAAATTCTATTCACTAACACAAAGCCATGTAAAATACATTAATTAACCTACTGTACATTTATGAAAAATCACGTCCCATTCGGAACTATGTTTCTTAAACTTCAGTAGTAATATCACTGACAGCTTACGTTTGTCACATGAAATAAGCATATTTCCCCCAAGGAAATACAGCAGGATCTGAAATAAGTCTTTTACAGCGAATTTTGTAAGAAACATATAATATATTGCATTTCATTTTTCATTTGTAGGAACAGTTTCTGCGGAAATAAAAATTGAAATAATTTAAATGTATTCAAATTTACCAAAATATAACATTTATCACATAAAAATATTTTCGGCTGCATTACTGCAGTATATACAATACGATAAATTTAAGAAAAATTCTGTTTTCATTATTCGATGAGAAATTAGATTTATTTTAATTTCATTCGGTAAAATGATTTTTAATATTTTTATTAGTGTGAAAATTATTATCAAATTTCCATCCAATTTTTATATTTAATAATTGTTACACACTAATCTTATACAGATTCTCTTTCTTTACTTTCTTTTACCATGAAAAATTTGGTCATTTTTTAATATTTTGGTTTCTTTAATTATTATCAGTACACAATGCATATAAATAATTATTATAAAATTTATCTTGACAGAAATGCTTGCTTTTTCCTAAAAACAGTCTTTTACTTTTAATAATAATTACGATGAATTTTTATTAATGATGAATTTTTTTTAAATGTTTAAGCTAGAAACAAATACCTTGCTTATTAATTCTGGGAAGTTAAAAACGTATGGAATTATAGAAAAAGACGATATAAAATTATTTATTTTCGTTTCATTTTTTCATGTGCGGCGCAATAAAAGTTGACGCTACACAATATTTACTGAAAGCAACACAAAACTTGGTTTGTATACTTTTAACGGAAACATTCCCCCCCAATTATACATAAATAGACAAGTTAAGATCGGCGCTCATTTACTATTAGCTGAATTAAAGTATCTTGGCGGATTACATAATGCAGGCTGATTTGATATAAACGTATTATATAATATAAATAAATCGTGTGCAAAAAAAAATAATTTTTTCCTCTTTTTCAGAAATAAATATTATGATGGTTTTTATTAAAATTATCACAAAATTTACTTAAAATTTTAGATGATGAAGAACAGCTTATTAATATCATCCATGTAGAATCAATCGATATTTAACTTCAACAAATAACATGTACTGTACCTATCGCTTTGTTTAAAATATATAATTTCGTCATATAAAAGAATGAAATTTAATAATATAAACACCTCTAATGATAATTAAATATCAAATCCCACTTTTTTGGTAGCGTAATACTGTATATAATATACTGTATATAGCATAGTTCAACTTAAACATGTACAGTATGTTGACTAATTTGATCAAACCGCATTATAATTTTTTTATTCCTATTTCATGTATTTCATGCCAATTTATTTTTTGCTTTTATGGTAAAAAAAAAAAATTATTATGTATTATGTAGATCCTCAGCCAGAATTACATAGTGTCGGACCCTAAAGAAATGTACCTAACCGTTTTATGTAACTCGGTCCTGATCTGCAAAATGCATATCATTTATTAATACATTATATAAGTGGCGTATATTGTGATACCATGGATACTGTGATATGATCATTATAAATAAACACATTTCCTTTTACAAATTTAAAAAAAAAAAAATTTTAAAAATGAGTAATAATAATGATCAAATAGAATCTGGTCTTAATAAATTGAGTATCGTTGATAAAGATTTAAAAATCAATCATGAAAATTGTTATAACCCACCTTACAAGATATGGTGTAAAGAATGCGTTCCACGTTCCATAATAGAAGGATGGACAAGTGAAAATCAGAATATTGATGAATTTATCAAAGATACGATTTATAATGCTAAATATACTTATAGTGGATATGCATTATTCCTTGAATGGATTCCATTTGATAAGTTAAAAGATTTAAAACAAGTTGGTGAGGGTGGATTTGCAAAAGTATATTCTGCAACATTGATTGATGGTAAAGTAAAATATATTAGGCAAGCTGATGGAAGTTGGAAAAAAAGTAGATCTAACCCTATGAAAATTGCTTTGAAAAGGTTAAATGGATCACAAAATATGTCATCCGAATATTTAAATGAGGTACTGTATATTTCACATGTATTTTTTATTAATTAATTTTTTTTTTTTTTTTTTTTAATAAAAATTATTAAAATTTTTTAGATTAAAACACTTTGGAGTATTTATTTTAGAGATAATACTTACTTAAAATATTATGGAATAACAAAAGATCCAGAAACTAAAGAATTTATGATGATTACACAATTTGCAGAACAAGGAAATTTGAGAGATGTTCTTTCAAATAATTTTAAAAATATTTTGTGGAAAGATAAAGTTACTTATTTAAATGGTATAGCATATAACCTTAGAAATTTACATGAATTAGGATATTTTCATAAAGATTTTCATAGTGGGAATATTTTACAACATTATGATTCTAATGTAAAACTTAATGTTAGTTATATTTCAGATTTTGGATTATCTGGTCCGTCAAGTGATCAAGAATCAAATGATAAAATATATGGTGTGTTGCCATATATTGCTCCAGAAGTTTTAAATGGAAAGCCCTATACATTATTTTCTGATATTTATAGTTTAGGCGTAATTATGACTGAATTATCATCTGGAAAACCACCTTTTCATAAACGAAAACATGATATTAACTTAACATTAGATATATGTAATGGACTTAGACCAGAATTTGGAAAAGGAACACCTGAAATTTATAAGGAATTAGCTTATAAATGTATGAGTAATGATCCAAATCAACGTCCTACAGCCAATGAATTGAAGGAGATAACACAATTTTGGGAATATGCACTTTATGGTAATTATCAAGAAGAAGAAAAACTTGGTTATAAAGCAAAAGAAATTAAAGCTATGTTTGACGCAGCTGATAAAGAGATACCAAATATTTCAACTTCATTTGAAAAGGATCCTGAGGCTATATACACTAGTAGAGCATTTGCGCTTAAAAATTTAACAAATTCCAATAATTCATCTATTATGAGGAATAATAATGGTATTATATTTAAATTATTACTGTTATTTAATTAATTGTATAATTATTAATCTTTTTATTGTTTTAATAGATTTGCAAGATACTCAATTATTTGACTTGGAAATTACTAGCACATTACAAGCAAGAGGTAACATAATTTATCGTGTATTTTTATGATATTCGTATAAAATGGCACTAATTTTTTAAATTTATTCAAATAACAGTCGATGAACAAGATGGTCTTTAACTTAAATATTTAAATGTTATATTTTTTTTCTATGGGTCATGTTGAGAAGATATATTTATTACTCAATTTTATTTTTATATATTTATAGCAGAATGTTTCAATATTATTATAATAAAAGGGGTTTAATATGGAATTATTTAATCAACTATATATTAAAATTGAACTTACTCTTTTATAATATTAGTTATTGCTCAATTTTTGTATGATCTATTTATCTTTATTATTATTTTGATGATAAATTCGCAAACTCTGTTTAAATCATATTTAAAATGATGCGAATCTATTTTTAAAAAAAGTGTATAAATCTCAATATATATTGATCGAAATCGTTTTATTAAATGGATATTTTAAAGAAAATACACATACTGTGCCTTGAATTTTATTATATCAAAGTAGTAGTTTATAAAAATCTGATTGTTTATTTGTTATTAAAATTTCTTGTAACTATCGTTAGTGAACTAACATCGTGCAAAATTTAAAATAAATTGTTTGGAAAATTGTTGATTTGCTGAGTCTTTAAAGAGTTTCTTATAGTATTGGATTGTTTGTAGATCGCATCACATGTTTCAAGATCCTTTCTACTTGACGTTTCTATGATAAATACGTCGTCAAGTGTTCTAAGCCAAAAATTGAATGATGTATAAACACAAATATTCTATTGTAGGCAATTATTAATTTCGAATATTATTAAAATTCGTAATTGAAAGTAATTGAATAAAAAAATTTCATTTTTTTTTCCAACGTCTTGCTGTTGATGACACGATCATCGATTTCTTTAATCGTTATTTTGTAATATTCTTATACGTAAAATTATTAAAGCTGGCAACCTTCATATTTGTAAAGAATCTTTATTGTACATTCTTTTATTTAAAGAATAAAGTTTTGGTGAAAATCTTAAATTAACAAAAATATGGTTCGCAAATAAAATATAGGGCGTTAAAACTTACTCTTATAGTACATCTTTGGATTGAATAATGGTATCTTTTGCATTCATACATTGTTAAATAAGCTCATATCGCATAGAAAGACACCACTGTAAATAATATTTTTGGTCTGATGATTCTTGCATAGTATAATCACGCCACCTACCAGTTCGCCGCAGTACGCCATTTCGTCCGAACCTAAAATAAAAAATTTATTCTAGGACTTCATTTTGGACTTTCAGGTATAAATTTTGTAATGGGTACTTTGGGACTTTCGTTTTTAAAGATTTATTAGGATTTTTTTTCTTTAGACTTTTCAGACGAATATAAGTTTTGAAACACTTTGAGACTTTAGGAGCGTTTCAAGATTTTTCTTTTTATAGAGGTATTTGAAATTTTTTTTTTGAATTTTTTTTAAGTATAAATTTCATGAGTAGAATTGTTTTTTTTACTGAGCAATTTCATTTTTTTTTTATTGTTTAGAAACGCTTAAATGCTTCAGGATTCCACCATTACAAAAATCACATAAGAGTTTATTACTAAAATTTTAAGATTCTTGAATTGGACCTTAATGATGAATTGTTCTTAATAGTAACTACGAATTAATTACCATCAAAGATAAATAAAAATTCACCTCTGCCATAATCCCAATCAAAAGATAATGAAAATTAAAATAAAATAANAATAATGAAAATANGTGAATAAAATAAATAATTAAACAATTAAATAAAATATAAACTCGCTCATTATTATTGNTAAATGTTGCTTCAATCAGAANTATAGCCTACAGTAAAACCAAAAATAAAAATCTTAGTTTATCTTGCATATTAATGCTGTTTCAAAGTTTGTGTTTATTAACCAACTTTTTTTTTGTAAACTTCTTTCTCCTTTTTCTTTTCCTTTCTCATCACCATTATGAATTTCCATTTTGAATTGAACTTTAAAGTAAGATTAGAATAAAAGAAAGAGAAACAATAGATACCATCACCTACACAAGTTGTAGATATGATCAATAGCGTGATGATGTGGCCAAAAATTTGAAAGTAGAAAATACTTGAAGCATTTCTATAAAAAAAATAAATGAAATCAGTTAAGAAAAAAAGCAAGACTCATCACAAAACTTCTTCAAACATGTTCAAGAAGTTAATATCTGAAATTTACACCACTATCAATTGGAATCAGGAAGAATAAACCAAAAAAAGCCAAAGAAAAAGTAGAAAGGGAGTGAGAATAGAATAAAGGAAAGAGAAACAAGAGATATCATCACCTACACAAGTGTAGATACAATCAATAGCGCGATGATGTGACCAAAAATTTGAAAGTAGAAAATATCCGAAGTGCTCCTATAAAAAAAAAATGAAATCAATTAAGAAAATCTAAATCACCTTACTTTTTTCTTTTCGCCTTTTTCAATTAATTACCTTCCAAAAGTTTGTGAAAAAATTTTTTGCATTGTGTCTTATTGACTTTTCTGATATTCTTTTGACCTTCTGGTAAAAACTGGCGTAACATTCATACCTAAAAATCCTAAAGTAAAGTCCTGAAGTAACTCCAAAAATAATAAATACAAAATATTTTTAAAAAAAATAATAACCCTGCCACGGAACTAGAATAGCTAATAATATTTCTCAATGAAGTGCAAGTCAAAATTATAGTCTGACGCCTGGAAAAGAATAAGTCTAAGCGTATTTTATAAAAAAAAACAAAAAAAATAAAAGAATACCTTTGTTTTCTTTATTTTTGGTAAAAAACACTCCAGCTTCCAATGGAGGTCCAAGTTAAATAATAGAAGTTAAATATTAATATTACGTTAGGCTTGAAAATTTCAATTTTAGCCGATTTTGGGCCGGAATTACGAATTTGGCCAGAATTAAGAAAATTTTGGCCGGAAATATAATTTGAAAATCATCAATTTCAACCAATTGAATTAATTTTAACTACATCAGTACATATCATACATACAGTATACTACATATTTAATGTATTTAATGATTACGCCAAAATTTTTTGTAAATATGTGGTGATTTTAATATTAACAAAATAATACTTTTAAAAAAAATGAAACCTTTTAAATTACAAAAAAATCGCGTTTGCACAGTAAAATATATGATATTCTGGTAATTCAAAATCATTACGCGTACACATCAGTCTGTACATTTTGATTATCAAATAAAAAATCAGATTGTGAATTAATTATAAAACAGATGAGTATTCATCAATATCAGAGAATATTAGTCAAAATGTATTCAGTGCCAAAATAATCATATGCACGTACATATTTTGACGCATAAATAAATCATAATGATAGGGATTATCATATTATTTGTCAAAATACCAAATTTTATGATCAAGATGAGTCATATTTTTGTACTATGCTAAAAAGATATATAAAAAGAGACTTTTTTCAAAATTTATTTTTTTAAAAAATATTTCATCTATAATTTCCTTAATTATATATAAAACAAATTTTATTGCCAAAAGTCGATAATGAAAATTACCTTTTCAACTTCGACATGACAGTATTAACACCATTATAGACTTTAAAACTGACAGGAAAAGTAGGAAAAAAGAAATGAGGAGATTATGGAAGTGAAAGAATGAAGAATAGAAAATGAAGAAAATGGATAAGAGAAAAACATAATGTGTTATTATGAAAATAATATGGAAAGGGAAAGAAAAAGAATGGAGGGAATATTTCAGGAATAGAATGAGAAACAAAATGGAAGGAAATAACAAAGTTGAAAAAAAAATAAAGAAGAAGGATGGATTGGAGAAGAGAGAGAAAAAAAGACCAATTGAAAGAAAAGAATAGGATGGGTGATTCTCTTGTATTAGACTTCTTTTTATTCTTAGTTAAAAACAAGGGATGCTCTCTTGGAATAATAACTCTTTTAGCGCATAGGATAGTAATGGAAGTAGAATAGTAACTGGAACGTAACTGGAAGTAGAAAAGTAACTGGACACGTAGAAACTGGAAGTAGAATAGTAATGATAGTAACCGGACGCATAGAATAGTAGTAGAATTGTGATAATTCTCAGGGATGGGTGATTCTCTTGTTATTAGATTTCTTAACTTTTTTTTTAAGGTTCTTATCATTCCTATGTCTGGATCTTCTATTTTTTGGTTTATTCACTTCAGCTCTAAGTTCTCTATCAAGGTAAATGTTATATTTACTTAGCTTTAAATATATGAAATAATAAATTCATTGTCATATACTAACATTTTTTTATTATTATTATAGGGTGTAATGAGTTTGCAATGAGGCATTCTGCTCACAGAATGGTCTCATTACAAACTTCTTACACAGATAAGATTGTTAATCTTTTTATACTATTTTTTTTTTATTTTATTTAGATAAACAAGAGATGGGTGATTCTCTTTATTAGACTTCTTTTTATACTTAGTTAAAACAAGAGATGGGTGATTCTCTTGTTTTTAGACTTCTTTTTTTTAGTTAAAAACAAGGGATGGGTGATTACCTTATTATTAGATTTCTTAACTTTTTTATTTATTTATTTAGACAAACAAGGGATGGGTGATTCTCTTGTTATTAGATTTCTTAACTTTTTTTTTTAAGGTTCTTACCATTCCTATTGTCTGGATCTTCTATTTTTTTGGTCTATTCACTTCAGCCTAATCAAGTTCTCTATCAAGGTAAATGTTATATTTACTTAACTTTAAATATATGAAATAATAAATTCATTGTCATTTATTAACATTTTTTATTATTATTATAGGGTGTAATGAGTTTGCAATGAGGCATTCTGCTCACAGAATGTTCTCATTACAAACTTCTTACACAGATAAGATTATCCTCCTTTTAAGTATATTTTTGGTTTTGTTTTTTTTTAGTTCCTTTGTGATTCTTTTTATACTATTTTTTTTNTTTTNTTTNGATAAACAAGNGATGGGTGATTCTCTTGTATTAGACTTCTTTTTATTCTTAGTTAAAACAAGAGATGGGTGATTCTCTTGTTATTAGACTTCTTTTTTTTAGTTAAAAACAAGAGATGGGGGATTCTCTTATATTAGGCTTTTTTTTAATTAACAACAGGGTATGGGTGATTCCCTTGTATTAGACTTCTTTTTATTCTTAATTAAAAACAAGGGATGGGTGATTCCCTTGTTATTAGATTTCTTAACTTTTTTTTTTAAGGTTCTTACTATTCCTATGTCTGGATCTTCTATTTTTTGGTCTATTCACTTCAGCTCTAAATTCTCTATCAAGGTAAATGTTATATTTACTTAGCTTTAAATATATGAAATAATAAATTTATTGTCATATACTAACATTTTTTTATTATTATTGTAGGGTGTAATGAGTTTGCAATGAGGCCATTCTGCTCACAGAATGGTCTCATTACAAACTTCTTTCACAAATAATATTATTCTCCTTTTAAATATATTTTTGGCTTTATTTTTTTTAGTTCCTTTGTGATTCTTTTTATACTATTTTTTTTATTTTATTTAGATAAACAAGGGATGGGTGATTCTCTTGTATTAGACTTCTTTTTATTCTTAGTTAAAACAAGAGATGGGTGATTCTCTTGTTATTAGATTTCTTTTTTTTAGTTAAAAACAAGGTATGGGTGAATCCCTTGTTATTAGATTTCGTAACTTTTTTATTTATTTATTTAGACAAACAGGGAATGGGTGATTGATTCTCTTGTATTAGACTTCTTTTTATTCTAAATTAAAAACAAGGGATGGATAATTCTCTTGTTATCAGATTTCTTAACTTTTTTATTTATTTATTTAGACAAACAAGAAGATGAATACTTTTAACATAAGGTTCTTATTATTCAACATGCCTGGATCTTCTATTTTTTGGTCTATTCACTTCAGCTCTAATCAAAGTTCTCTATCAAGGTAAATGTTATATCAACTTAGCTTTAAATATATGAAATTCATTGCTATTTATTAACATTTTTTTTATTAATATTATAGGGTGTAAGGAGTTTGCAATAAGACCATTCTGCTTACAAAATGGTTTCATCAAAACTTCTTTCACAAATAAGATTATCTTACTTTAAAGCATATTTTTGGCTTTATTTTTTTTTTTAGTTCCCTTATGATTCTTTTTACAATACTTTACTGTATATTTCCATTAGATTCATGGTAACTGTATTGCTGCCAGTAAATTCACTAATTTCCACCCACTTTTCTATTGGTTGGTGACATACAATAATAGGTAGTAAATAGGATTTTATTCACTAAAAAAAATCTAATAAATAACCTATCCTAACATCCTAACACTCTATTCACAATATTCCAAGTCTGATAAAAATGAAATGCAATTTACTAAAAATCCAAATAATTGGATCAAAAAGCTATTTCAAAAAATAATATAAAATATTATAAGCATAAACAACATTTTTGTAATATTGAGTAAATTGGTAATATTAATTTAATATTTATCAAAATTTGTGTCACAAATTATCACAATTTGACAGACAGAATTATTATTTTCTTGTTTCATCTTTTTTTTTTTGGTTGTGAAGCGATGTAAGTAGAAATAATAGAATAAAAATAGGATTAATAGGATCAATACTCTTAAGTTCTGATATTACTTTGCGAATATTTGTTCTTTCATTCTATTTAAATTAATAAATTAAGATTAGATTGTGATAAAAAAAAATCTCATTTCAAAACTAGTTAATCTATTATTGATACTAGTAGTGAATCCCAATAATTAATAAATTATACTTACTGTAAAAATCATTTTTAGTCTTAGAAATAATGAATTTTATTTAATAATAGCAATTTTTATGACTTATTTTCTCATCTAACAATTAATTTTTTAAATTTAAATTGAAGTGCATTGATTTAATTGAAACCAAATTGTTGTAAACGTACTACTGTTAATTAATTACATTGTGAACATGGTATTATTAGAATTAATTTTGGCTATCAACTAATGAAACTGTTTGTGTTCATATCATTACTTTCCTTATTTAATATATCTTGAATTAAAAAATGTGATAATAAGTTACATGTTAAAAATAATATTTTGCAAGTTATATGATAAAAATAATCATCATTTGGTGGTTGATAAAATAATCTAAGCTTGTTTAATTATGAAAGGTCGAATTGCTACCCTTTAAGAAAATATGTTAGAGATTAACAAGAAAGAATAAATAATATTTTGAGCTATAACTCATCTTCTGGTAATCAATTTTGCATTGGAATCCTCCAAAGGGAAGGAATTATTACGAGAAAACTTCCTTTAATGTTGATCAAACAATCCTTCCAGATAGAAATTGAAAGGACGATTTAATTTAGTTCAAGATTTAATTTTTGATCCAAAGTTAACATATAATCCATTTCATAAATTTTCTTATTCAATATTCACAATTAAGGATTTTGAAGATAATTTTGTATAGTTGATATTATTGTCATAACATTTTTATATAAATTAATTAATCAAATATGTATGTAAAAACAATTTCTAATAAATTATTTTTTTTTTGAAAATGTCTCATCAGCTTTCCACTGAATATAAGACAGCATTCCTATATATAATATTCCAGTCTGACCGAACTTATATATGATACAATAAACTCTTGATTTGCATTTTTAAACCATTTTGAATAGATTATTAAATCGTTTATAGTTTGTAATTGCCTTCAACATTATAAATCAAAAAAAAAGCTTAAACCTTTGGAGAAAAGAAAGAATTATATTTACTACAAGAATATTATGAGGAGAAATAGGAAAAAGATTTGTGTAAAAAAAAGAAAATATCTTTTGTAATATTAAAAAATAAGAAAATGGTTGAATATAAATTCTAATCGTTCTAATACAGCTAAACAAAAAAAAATTACCAAAACTTTCAAATTAGAATCTTTGGTATATTGAACGTTTTACCATATTCGTTGATTGTTTAAAATTCAAAGCAAATGAAAAAGAATTAACTGGTTCTTTCATTATAATATATAAAAAATCGATTACATACACATATAATTTATAAAATTATTTGAATGTTGCTGGATCTTGAGTAATCCTATATAATCAAATTGAAAGAGAACTAATGTTTTCAGTCAAATATACAAAATTTATAATGTTCGATCATAAAATTTTTCTCATCAAAAAATATCAGATTTTTACTATCCATTTTGCAATGAAACCATCTTTAAATTTTTTTGTCCCTTTGGTGTTTGGGCTGCAACAAGTAATATATATACAATCAAAAATAAGTCATGTCAATTTCTCAATTAGGCCTTTTTGATCATGTATAATTTATCAATTAGTTGCGAATTTTGAATACTAGGGAGAAATCATGAATCATTAACCAATTATAGAAACTTTTTATGTGAACAAATAGCAATGATCGGAATTTTGCGTGATGTAATTTATTATTGCATTATTGATAATTTTGACTCATTTTTATATTATATAAACACCTCCAAAATTCCAAAATTCCTTATTGTTTTTTAAAATATCATATTAAATATATTAAAATATCCTTAGAGCTCATTCACCTTTTTTTAAAATGCATTATTAGCAAGATGGATTACTACCTAATTATTATTATAAGTTTATTTTCTCTCTATCTATCCTCTACTTCCAACTATTCTCTTAATAATATTCTTATTATCTTTCTTATACTGTATATGAGGTCTTCCTCTATTAGGCAAGGAAACCAGTAATACCAGTCAGTTAGTTGAGTATCTTCTATCTGGTGGGTTTGGTATTTTTTTTTTAAAAATTCCTTTAAACTTCCTCTTCTCTTCCTTATACTGTATATAGAGGCTTTCTTCGTATCAGGCAAGAAAGACCGGTCAGATCTGGCTGGTTTGGTTTAGACTAGAATTCTTATTCCATTTCCTTATCATTATATATTTATTTTTATGAGCTCATGTAATAAATACAAACACCCATCTAGATTTGGAGAAAATGAAGATTTAATGATTTTAAAAGAGAAATTTGGGTTCATTTTATGGAGCTTTATAACTCAGGCAGAAACAGATGATATTCTATGATTTTCATGAAGAAAAGTTAAGAGAATGTGTAAAGATGGAAAATATAACACAAATTTTTTTTTATTTTAACTGGTAGTGGTATAAGAAAGATCACAAATAAAAGAGAGCACCAGCAGAGAGAAAGAGGGGTATGAAAAAGACACCAAGAAGAAAAGAACAAAAACAAGGATGAACATTTTTAATAACAAAACAAATAATATAATGACGAATGACAAAATTGCTGAAGAATTAGGTGAATTGGACGAAATTTATTTTACCATTAGCAATTGCTCCTTTACAACCAATACTGTAGAAAATTAAATGGAATGTTGTATGAATTAATATGGAAATGGTTGAACAAATAGGAATAGCAAAAGTATAAGCCAACAAAGTGAATCCAGGAAAATTTGAATTATGAACAAATGGGAGAAATAATAATAAATCAAAATAAACAAATATAAGGAGTAAATTAATGATAAACAAATAGTCAAAATCATACAGTGTAAGATAAATAGAATATCATATGAAAAACTGAGTATATGGGTGGAATAAAGGATAACAAAAAAATTGGTATAACAACAAAAAATCAGAATTAGAAATAGATATATGATAAATAAATACAAATATTTATTATTTTGGAAGACATACAGAATAATTATTATAATAGTTTTTAGTTTATTATTTTGTAGAAGATATAATTTCAATAACTCAAATACATATTTCTTTATTTTTATAATTTATGTAATTTTAATCAACTTATTATTTTTACTAAAAATGAATAAATAATAAATANTAAATTACTATTAAATTGTTTAAAAATATGATTAAGAGATGAAAAATAATTTAACATATACTATAAAAAATAAAATTGCAATATTTTCTTATAAAATAATCTCTAGTGTACCATCAATTTTCCGTATAATTTTCCTACTCTGATATCAACCAAAACTATTAAGTTCAAAATTATGATTATTGAATATTCTTTGCTCTTTTTTAATATTATGATTACTTTTATAATAACACTAGAATTTTACATCATTTAAATCATTTATAGAATTTTATTAGTAATATTTTTATTTACTTTTGGAATATAAAAAAAATTTATATTAAATTTCGTGATTTATGCAGCCTTTTATACAGTAATACAAAAAAAAAAAGCTTATTACTGTATACCATAAATAATCCCTTAAATATTTTAGAATATTTTTATTTATAAAATCTTTCTTATGCTGATTTCCTTACCAAGAACATTCATTAAATATTTTCTCTAAGGAATTTGTTGAGTTTTTCTTTCTGTTATACCTTTCTGGTCATTATTGTTACGGGGTGAAGTTGATATTATAATGTGACACCTAGAATCTTGTAAGTTTTGATCGATGC
>QKYT01000016.1:428459-441015 GCA_003550305.1 Glomus cerebriforme | reverse complement strand
GACTTTTATGACTTAAAAGTCAAAATTAATTTTGGCTATTTCGACCCCCAAAATAGTCAAACCGAATTTATTTCAGTTTCATGTATAGTTGGAAGCACATAATACAGAAGAGATATATTGATATGCAAGATATTCTATAATTATAAGTATGTGTTAATTTTAAGCAAATTATATAAAATTTGAATAAGAATTAATTTCATATACCCATATTATCAATAAAATTTCAATAAATTTAAATACCATATCTCCATCTGTTGGTTATATTAGAATTTTAACTACGTGCATTGTGGCGAAACAAATACAACAAATACATTATTTTATAAAATATCAAATTTTTATATATGTATGATTATATTGTATAGTAAAAACTTCCTGCCCCAATATAATCGCACTATTTGGTGATCCTAAGGGCGTAATTATAAAGGTACACATGATTTTTCTATCACACAAATGATATTTTTTTATTAAATATTCGCAATGTTTTACGTATAAATAGAATTATGTTTTTATCGAAGACCCAGATTTGCACTACTATGGTGGCTGTCACCTATAAACCACACTAGTTTAAAATTTTACACATGTATTACAAATGTCATAATTCTAGCCAGCATTATAAAATTTTCTTTTATATTACACAAAATTCAGAATTGCATCAATTTTTTCATTTATATTAAGCTTATTTTTCACTATTTAGTAAATAAATTTCATCCTATATGCTGTTATTTTCATCTTCCAATTATCATTAACTCATGATTTCTTTGCAAATTTTTTACTGTTATCTCATTTTTGCTCTTTAACTATAGATTTTCTTTTTGATAGATGAGTTATTATTATTAAAATTAAAATTTCATATAAATTTTACTTAAATATTGCTGATTCTTTAGTCCAAAATTTTCCATTTTTAATATATGCTATTATGAAAAATTCTTAGACTTTAAATTGTAATAGTTCCAAAAATTTTATAATATTTTGAAAAAATAAACTNATAAAAATGTTAAGNANATGTTNATCTATAATTTTATCNGTTTAAATTTGCNAANAATTGATTTAATTTTAATTTATAAAATTTTAAAGTCATATAACTCTTGTGAGGTTTATAGGTGATAGCCACCATACTATTTTACAATAAAAGTCTAAATTTTGGGATTAAAAGAGAAAAGGAAGAGAGAAATATATATAATACATATAAAGAAAGAGAAGTGATTAAAAAAAGGATCATATGGAAGGTTTACGACATTTTATTTTTTGTGAGGGAAATCCTAGGAGTTGATGTTGTTCTTACAAATAGTAATTGAGCACCTGTATTATTTTTCTGAAAAACTTATGCCTCTAATTCTTCATCTTCTATTTTTCTGATTATTTGAATGATCTCTCAGATTGCATTCTGTAAAATGTCAAAACAGGTTAAATGTGTATATATTAAAAGCTCGATATTAAAATATTACCTTCAATTCCAACATTATAATTATTGACAAAATTAATTCGTGAATGCCATCAATATATAGAGGAACTTCTAATTGAGCTTTCTTAGTCAATCATGCAATAACACTTCCAGAGTGATTCATAACATAAATAGTACCTTTATTCTCTAATCAATTATAGAGATTAGTGACAAAACTAATCAATATAACATATAGTATAATAATGTTCACTTACTGAAAAGTTGTATTCTGAATGTACATACTCTCCTGTAATTATTAATCATAGTTGGTAGAAGTAATTTAATCACTAAATCAAGCATATTTTTCATGAGTTTAAATAGTTTCATTTGATCTGTCAAATATTTTTTATCATGAATGTCTCCTATTCTAGCTACTTCTCCAACAAGTATTTCTTTTAAACTATTATGGAGTTTTAATAAAATATCAATCTTTCTGCCCTAATAATGTTAAAAAAAAAAAGAAATTAATTCAGACTGTCTATATGTTATAAGATTACAGATTTAAAGGTATATTACACGAATAACTGATCTTCCAATTTTTCTTTTCTTATTCTTATATATTTTTGATGCAGATGAGCCATCATCTGATCTATAAAAGATAAATGATATTGTAAGAATACTATAATGATAATGCAAAAAATTAATTTTTGTCTAAATATGTACTATACATACTTTTTAATTCTTGCTTCTTCGATATCTTTTAATGCCATATCAATAATAAAGGTCCAAATATGATTCACAATCCATGCTTCTAAATTATCTTCAGTTATAGTATTCACATCTCATTCTTATTCAATAACACTATATTGATAAAGAAAAAATCAGCCAAGTATCATAACATTATATCTCTTAGTTTTCAAGAGGTCTGATAACCATCAATAGATAGAATGTTTACTGACTATCCATTATCAGACGTAAGTTGGACGTTAATAATGGACGTCTACAGACTATTAGTTATATATGATACTAATGGAAAATTTTATTTGATAATATATTTAATAAAAAATTTTTTTTTTGTTTATATATAAGGAATCAAACTGAATATGTTTTTAATAATATATCTCATAATTATCTCACATTTCAACAACTAGTACTATTTGATTTTTTTTTAATTATATATTAAATAATTTTATTTATTCAATAAAAATCAAAAAATATATAATTTTTTAAAAAAGACCTGTTATAAAACAAAATCATCTAATTACTGTTTATAAGCATGATAAACATAACATTTAATGAATGTGCTTGTCATCTGATAGTAATTAAACATTTTAAACATCAAATTTATATTAAATTCTTAATGTAAATTTTATATTTTTGAGCAGCGATGGTCATTGGATCTCTTGAAAATTTAGTGATGTACATAAAAAAGCTAACTTACAATTTATTAAAAAGCATATAAATCCATTCTAGATCGTAATGTAATTTTGGATTATAGTTCTTACCATCTTTCAAATATGGAATCATAACAATTTGTCAAAGATCGCTAACACTTTTCTGTGGAAATTTAGAATATTTATAAGATCTATGTATAAATAATTCAATTTGATCAATCTTTATTAAATAAATACCTTATGAAAATTCATGATATATTTTTTGATATCATTGTGAACAGCTAAAAAAAATTTTTTATTGGTATTTAAAATTGTTTTCCTATCCTCCAGACTAAACAGATCTATAATCTCTTGATAGTTTATATTAAGTATAAAAAAATGTGCAATTCTTAATAAAAAGTTTAGACAAAAAAAATTATTAGTTCATGTGTATTTGGTAACCAATATAACCAATGTGATGAATGTAATATATCTATATTTCAGAATGTCAAGTTATTAGCCAATCATACAAGACATCTTCTACAAATCTTCCTAAAGAAAGCCTCTATTTGTCATCAGTATTTATCACTTTAAACCTCAAAATAAAATCATTGATCAACTTTTTCTTTAACTCCTTACTCTTCAACTTTTTTCTCTTCTTGTTCCTCTCATCTTCATTATTTTCATTATCATTTTTATTGTCATCTTCACCATTATCTTCATTATCATCATCAATCTCATTATCTTCATGAAAAATTAGCAATAGATGAAATGGAAAATATTGATTAACAGAATCTTATATACTTCAGATTCATCTAGTAATGTTTGCTTGCTAGTATTATTCACTCTATTTGATGTTTCAGAGTAATTTACTCTTTTTACTTTTCTTGGTATTCTTCTGGAAAGAGAATTTTCTTGTTCATTGATAGTTCTAACTTTTTTCCATTCATTGTTCCATTAATTGTGTTAACTGACCCATTTATAGTTCCATTTATTGGTTGGTATATATGTACTTATTTGTGTGCACAATCTTTTTTCCAAGATTTTGCAATTTTTCAATCTGGCTTAGGATCCTGACATAGAATATTTGGAAATTAGTAAAATTCTTACTCATATTTTAATTTCTATTCCATTTGGGCATTGGATAACCAAAGAGGCCACCTGACTCCAATAAGTCCAATATTAGATTAGCAAAGAGCCTTGAATGTCAAGTAACCAAAGAGGCTACTGGTGCTCTAACACTGATTTTGTGACTCAGCAAAAAGCTTTGAATGATGAAAGATCAAGAAGGCCTATGATCGTCACCCATTATGTTTTACTTAAAAAAGTTTTTACATGCCTTCTAGTATTGGTCATAAAGCTATCTTGCTTTTTTTTGCCTCATTCCTTTCTCCATTTGGATCCTTTGAAGACTTTTCAGGTATTCATCTATCTTTCTATAAAATGGTTCTAGATCACAATCATTTAAAAAGCTAACTATGTTCCAATTACTATATTTGCGATTGAAATATTTATGTACTTTATTATCAGATATAACAATATTTTTTTGATTGTTATATAGTTTCACAATTTTACAGAATACATAATATTCAATTATTTGCATTATATAAGATATTACTTAAAGGATAGATAAATTAGCTTTCGTTTTAGCGAGATGACCCAATACATAGATTATTTTTACTACAGTAACCTATAGAATTTTCTCTTTTTTCTCTAAATGTAATTCTTTTTTGTTCTTTAGTTTATAGGTTTTATTTTTAGAGTTAGAAATAGCTACTTCTATGACTAGTTGCTAGTGTGTTGAGTCCTATTTCTATAGGGAGTAGGTAAGGTAAGATTCTTTGGGACCTTTATTGAATATTATAATTTTTCTCCAAGGGTTTTATTTATGTGCCTAGATTAAAATGTACATGTTAATTGCTCTTGTTTTATAAAAATAAAAATAAAAATAAGATAAATAAATTAGCATCTCCATTTTGTAAGTATGATTCAGGGATCCATAAAATTTTCAAAAGCAATTTTTCGAAAGAAATCAATGATTATTTCTACATAAAATGATTGATGTCAGTCATATGATATAACATCAAATAGTAAACTCCCTTAGCATCACTGACAAAAAAGCTCAGGTATGTGATATTTACTAATTAAATATGCATAAGCACATAAAAGTATGTGGCGCACCTGTGATAAATAGAGAATGACAAATAATTTTTTTCACATGAAAAAATTCTGTTCCTACCATAAATATAAAAAATAGAAGCATGTGAAATCATGTAGTATGTAATATTAAATATTACTGGTCATGTGCTTGAGCTTTTTTGTCAGTAGTTTCAAATAGTAACTCATCTCTCCCAGTAGCTCTCCTAGTGCTAACAAAAAAAGCATGAGTACGTGATATTTACTAATTAAATACGCATGAGCACGTGAAAGCATGTGGCGCATCTGTGATGAATAGTATATGACAAATAATTTTTACTACATAAAAAAATTCCATCCCTCAAATAAATAGTAATTTTGAATTACTGTCTGGTATCACGCCAGTGACAATTATTTTATGATCACGTGCTCATGCTTTTTTTGTTAGTTATGCTGAAAAAAATTCAAATAGTTAGCTTTGATGAATATTAAAAAAAATGAATATGTGATATATTCTTAATTCTAGCTGGGATTACAGGATCATAGAATTCTGGTTAAAATTGAAATAAATCAAAATTTTTGGTCAAATCGAAAGAAATTTTTTTTCTAAATTGAAATAATATTTACAGATCCCTAGTATGTTTATGCATGAGCATGTACAATTACGTACAAATGCATATTTATTGTCATCAGTATTATGCCCTTGTGGACGTATTTATTTGAGAGACTTAATAGTTTTTTTAGAGGGGTAAGATGTTTATTCTTCATGTCTATAACAAATAAAAATTGTGTTCATAATAGAGATGCATAAATTAATAGAACCAACTCATAGGTAAAAGTTTTAAAAATCAAATCTGCAGTAATAATTATATTAATTTTTGCATTAAGTTTATTGGTCATTTTAGTGATGTGTGCAGAGTATAGATGCTACCCAAATTCCAAATCAATTTGGACATATAGTAAAATTCCAAATTATTTTGGCATTTTACTTAATAAATTACATATAAACTAAATGAATTTGTACATTTTAAATTATATTTATAATATCCCAAAATAATTTGAATGGTATCTATAGTGCAGAGAGTTATTGTGAAATGAAGAAACTGCAGTAAAACTCCATAACCAATTAGATGCATATCAGGTGATTAGTAAATTATTCTCATTCTGCATATTTTGATAAAATTCAACACACTAGATAACCAGATTCCATTCCCACTATTTCCAAGGTTTTTTTGTATTCACTACAAAATAAAAAAAATAAGAAATATTAGTCATCATACTAATATTTCTTAAATCCTCTTCGCCAAATTACAACTTATCCAAGACAAGTTTCTAAGCAAAACCTTTCTGTTCACTACAAAATAAAAGAAATAAGAAATATTAGTCATCATACTAACATTTCTTAAACCTTCTTTATCAAATTACAACTTACTAGACAAGTTCTCAAGACCATTCTAACTGACTTTCATATTGATTACAAAATAAAGAAAAAAAAATGTTAGTTGTTATACTAACATTTCTTAAATTTTTTACTAAAGTTCAACTTATCCAAGACCATTTTTCATTCATTACAAAATAAAGAAAAGAAGAAATATTAGTTATTATACTAACATTCCTTTTAAAGCTTTAAACTAAGACATTTGCATTTTACAAAAATAAAAAAAAAATGTTAGTTATTATACTAATATTTCTCAAAATATTTCAGAACTTCTAACTTACTAAAAGTTTATAAAGAAAAATAGATATTCTGGGAGAGGTATTATACTACTACTTTTTTTTTAAGGTATCTTTAACTACATTAAGAGTAAGAATTAGAAAATATTATTAGATAATTTTTAAAAAAAAAAAAAGATTATCTACTGTATCTGATTAAAATACAATGAAATTATTACATTATATTACATAAGAATTAATAACAATTATTTTATTATTGATTGTTATTTGACAGATAAATTTTGGTATTTCTGTGAAAAAAAAAAAATTTTTTTAGTTATAATATTAACTAATTAAAATTACAAAAATTTGAAATAAAAACATTTAGTGATCCAATTATTCTAGTAATTAAAGAAAAACATCCAGGTGGATGACCTTTAGGATAAATTTGAAAATATTTCAATAAAGAAAATGTAGTTAATGTTGAAAAATTTGAAGCTGAATGTAAATACTGTTCTTCAAATTGAAAGCATAGTAAAACATCTGTTTTAGAAGAACACCTAGCAAATTATTATCCAAATGTGCAAGAAAATATTTTACATGAATATTTGAAAAAAATTGGACTTTATGAAAATACTGTATTTCTAATAAAAAAAAAAGGCAAGAAGTTGAATAAACTAGTATTACAGCTTTTTATGATGCAACTGAACTTTCTAAAGTAAGAATAAATCAGATTAATTGTACTTTTATCAAGTTTATTATTTGTTGTGAAATTTTATTTAGAATAGTAGAACATTCTTTTTTTATAGATTTTTTAAAAAAACTTAATAGTGGTTATGATCCTCCAACAAGTGAATATTTATCTGGTTGTTTACTTAAAAATAAATTATATAAGATTAATAAAAATGTAAATAAAAATATTATAAATCAATCTAATTTAACTTTAGGTAAGTAATAATTTATTTTTTTATATTAATTTAATGTTGATTTATTGATTTTACATTAATTTAATTTACATAATAATTTAGTTTTAAAGCATTGGATAGTTAGACATCTGGTCATAATCAATCTATTTGAAATTTTATTATTCTTATTCTAACATGTAAAGAATATCTTTACCAACTTTCAGATTTAACCTTAAATACATACTTCTAAATACTTAACCACAAAAATAAAAGAAGTTATTGAAAAAGTAGAATCTGAAAGAATTTATGCAATTATATCAGATTATACTTTCTAACAAATTAAAAGACCATTGTTAAAATATTTCATCATGGGCAAAATCAATTATAATGGTCATAATTTTTACTAATAAAACATATGAATTACATCAAATTACATCTTTGTGTTATATCAGTTATAATTTAAAAAAATCTATTTCACAGGAAAGTATATATCAGATAATGCAGCTAATGTTAAAAAATAAGAGAAATTATTACTGAAGAATATCCAAAAATTGAAAATATTAGATGTATATCATATTGTATTAATTTAAATGTATGTGATATTGCTAATTATACTTTTGCAGAATATTTACTTCGAAGAGTAAATATATTAGCATTATTTTTTTGCAATTCACATATAGTTGGTAAATATTAATTTTATTTTATAATTAAAATTTTAAAAATTTATTTTTATTTATTTACTTTGTATCTTTATACATTTACGTTGTAATTATATAAGCATAATTATATGTAAACTATGTAATACATTATAAAGATTTATGAATCTATATACTATTAAACTATATATTAAATAAAGAACTATTTAGAAAATTATAAAGAATTATTAATAATATCAGATATATCTGTAGTAGACCATATATCCCTATAATTTTTTTCCGTTTCTATAAGTACCCCTATCCATCTATTTGATAATTGCATTATTAAATTAGTTTTTTTGTATTTTTCTATCGTTAAGATCCTTTTTTCTTCTTCAGTAACTTTATTTGATTTTGTAGTTTTCCTCTTTTCTGATCTAATTAATCCTCTTTTTTTCTCTAATTCTATTACTTGATCACATCATTTATTCCAAATCAATTCTCTTGCTCTACGTGCAATTTTTATTATTAAGTTTTCCATTGATGATTTAATTTGATTTTGCAATTCCATTTCATAAATTTGGTTATTAAATATTCCCTTAATGATTTCATAAAATATATATCCTCCTTCGATGTAATTTGATCTTTTTATTAATATTTCCATTATTCTATTATGCTATATTTCTCTATTTATTGAGATATTTGATTAATGTAATTCCATTATTTGATTATCTATTTTTTCTATTATAATATCCTCTATTTTGATTTCATTAGCATCGCATTGCCATATATGGATCCATGTTTCTTCTTCTTTATTACATCGCGGGCATTTTTCATCATATATTTCATTATTTCTTCGTGTTATTATTTATATGTTGGTAATTGCTCGATCAAATTTTTTATATTATAACTCCTGTCCCTCTTATCTTTATTTGACGTAATTGTTATTCCTCCTTCGCTATTATTATTTATATATTCCAAAGTTTTCTTCCAATTAATTTCCTTTTCGTTCAATTTTGTTAATAATTTCTTATTTATATTTAAATTTAACCATTCACCTGCGTATTTTAACTTATTATATTTTTTCACCGTTTCTCTAATTTTGTTATTAATTAATTTTCTATTCCAGTATAAACTATANCTATTTATTGGTATTAATTCTTCTATTTCGTTTATATCTATTTTTTCGTAAATGTCTTTGTTTCCACTCCTTTCTTTATTAATTATCAATTCACCTTTTAATTTTTCTTTTTCTTCTAAATTCCAAAAAATATTCTTTGTTTCCGTTATATCCAATAGTCTTTCTATATAATTAATATTATTTATTTTCCATCTTCGTCTCTTGACAACTTTTGATTTAACATTATTCATTTTCTCCATAATATTATATAATTTTCTTGCGTCACTTGATATAATTATAATTTTTTCATTATTTATCACCGTCAATCCTATCATAATTAATAATAATATTAAATTCCATTCAATTTCACTGTCATTCACTTCTATATTAATTATATCTACTTCTTTTTCATTTATAATTTTACTCTATTTCAATAATACTTTGTTTTTGTCAATTGTCTGTCTTTCTATTTTATATTTTTGATTAATATTATTTTTTTGTTCGTAATATTTTCCTAACATTTCATCTTTAATACTTTTTTCAATATTTTTATATCTTCCCCATATGTTATCAATTTCTAAAATCATCCTGTTAATTATATTAATATTATCTATATCTTCTTTTAGAAATTCTCTTTCAAATTTATCCCAATTTTCTTTACTCTCTTTATAATTAATTTTTTCTTTTTCTAACGACTCTTTTTTATAATTTCATAAATCACTATAAATTCCTATTAATGTATTATCCCTATTATTATTTGTTAAAATTGTTTTTACTTCTGAGTACCATTTTGGAATTTTTCCTTTCGCACTTCTTCCATTTTCGTTACATATTTGCTTCCACGTTTTTAATTTATTAGTTTCTATTATTATATCTTCAATAAACATCGAATCCGTTGATTTGATACTAGTTTTGCTTTTTTTAATAATTTCTTTATTTAATATATCCATGATTCTAAAACTTCCTTTTTTATTCAAATGATTAAACCTACTTAAATAATTGCACATTCTAAAGTTATTTTCTTCTAAAAGTTTTATACTTTTGATTATGATATCATCTGATCTTCCATTTATACTGTTTATATTTTCTAGAACACAGCCAAATATCATTTCTTTTTCTTTTATTTGATCTAATCTAATTCTTGTGCTTATCCCCAATTCCCCTTTACTATTTAGTTTATATAACAACATATTAGTATGATGTTCTAATTGTCTATCGTAAATGTTCATTACGTTTAAAAACAAATCAGAATATAATATTGTATCTGGAGTTGAAGTTGACAAATTTAATTTCTTTTTTATCAGTTTTTTAACTGGTCTCATTATCATTTGGCATTCATTTTTCGATAAAATGGTCGTTTGCATCTGGTATTCAATTGCAGGTACTAATACATTATTCCACATGTAAATTACTTGTTTGTCTGTAAGTTTTTTCCAACTCATTTGCTTTACAGCGAATCCAATTATTTTTGAAACGAATACTTCAGCTCAGCTCCTGAAGGTAATTGAAGGGAAGGGATATTAAATTTTAATATAAGAACATTGTTAACATTCTTTTTTTTTCTTTTTTGTAGGAACGAATACTTCAGCTTGGCTCCTGAAGGTAATTGAAGAGGAGGAGTATTAAATTTTAATACAAAAACGTTGTTAACATTCTTTTTTTTCTTTTTTGTAGGATCGAACACTTCAGCTCAGCTCCTAAAGGTAATTGAAGGGAAGGAGTATTAAATTTTAATACAAGAACGTTGCTAATGTTCTTTTTTTTTCTTTTTTTAGAAACGAACTCTTTGGCTCAGCTTCTGAAGATAATTAAAAGGGAGGGATATTAAATTTTAATATAAGAACATTGCTAATGTTCTTTTTTTTCTTTTTTGTAGGAATAAACTTTTCAGCTCAGCTCCTGAAGGTAAATGAGATAAAGAGGATAAGGAGGTATTTTTTTATTAATATTCAATACAAGAACATTACTAACGTTCTTTTTTTTTCTTTTTGTAGGAGTGACTCTTTACCCACCTCAATTACAGTATGTAAAGTTTTATAAAAAATTTGGTGAATCTGATGAATCCAGTGATATAAATGGATTATCAGATTAACCAAATATCTGTTGAACCATCCGGTCAATCCAGTAGTATAAACAGATCAATCTGAATTTGATTAATTTTTGGATGGATGACCAGATATTCAGATTGACTGGATTTCAGAGCATACCTCTAACTTACATAATATATAAATTATTAATTTATTAAAAAGAAAACAATATTAAAATTTAAAATAATAAAATGTATTATATTTATCTGCATCATATAAAATTTAAAATAATAAAATAACATAAAATCTGTAATATATGCATTATATTTGCATCATATGTTTTATACTTATCTTAATTATTTTTGCATCATATGTTTTATATTTATCTTAATTAATTTTTTCATATCATTAAAGTAACTTACACATTCTTATAAATTACCAATTTTTAATATGATACTAAAATAAAGAATAATATCCAATAAAATAACATAAAATCTGCAATATATGCATTATATTTATCTGCATTATATGTTTTATACTTATCTTAATTGATTTTTTCATATCATTAAAGTAACTTATATGTTCTTATAAATTACCAATTTTTAATATGATACTAAAATAAAGAACAATATTACAATATATGCATTATATTTGTCTGCATCATATATTTTATTTTTATCTTAATTAATTTTTTTATATTGTTAAAGTAACTTACACGTTCTTATAAATTACCAATTTTTAATATGATACTAAAATAAAGAACAATATTAAAATAAAAATATAAAATTTGCAATATATGCATTATATTTATCTGTATCATATATTTTATACTTATCTTAATTAATTTTTTTATATCATTGAAGTAACTTACACATTTTTATAAATTACCAATTTTTGTATATTTTTATAAATTACTAATTTTGATAAAATATTTACAAATTTTTATTAAATAAAACAATTTAAAATTTATTTCAATTAATTTTTTAATATTGTTGAAGTAACTTACACATTCTTATAAATTACAAATATTAAAAAAATTTTATTAAAATATTTTAAAATGGATTAGTTTAACGCTCACCGCATCACGTGATATAAAATTTATGTAATTTATTTTTAAAATTTTAATAATTTTTTACTTAATATTATATACTCAAAATATAATAAAANTANATATATAAATNAATAAAAACGTGTAATAATTTTTTNTCTTTTTAACAAATATTTAATCATAAAAATCAAGTAAAAATTCATAAAGTTTTATTAATAAAGAAAATCATACCGAATTACAAGGAAAATGAACAAAAAAAAACATTCTTCTTCCCCAAA
>QKYT01000016.1:406847-425482 GCA_003550305.1 Glomus cerebriforme | reverse complement strand
ACCATAAAATTTAAAAATTTTTAAAAAAATTTAAAATTTATGCATAATGTAAATCATGGTGAAATTCACCCCTGATGAATTTCACCGAAGGTGAATGTAAAATTAATCCTTTTAAAATAATTGGTTTTAATTTTATAGTACTAAATATAATCATATAATTAAAAAATTTTTTTATGAAATCTTGCATAATTTTTTATGTAAATTTAAATAATATAGAATTATAAAAAATTTAATTATATTAAAATTTAATAAAAGTATTTTCATAATATAAGAATATATTAAATAAATTATATTAGAAAAATGTATTTTTTTACTTTATATTTTTTATATTTATATATAAATTTTATAATTAATATTATAATTAAATAATAAAAAACTAAATTATATTTGAAATTTAAGATTTAAAATACATATTTTATAAAAATTAATCTAAATTTTTTTTTATAGTAATTAAATATTTAGTATTATAAACTTATATATTATATTATTTATTTAACTTTATCATAATAAATAACTATTTGTTTTTTATTTTCTTATAGACAAATTTTTTATTAAAATCTCTTTAAATTTCTATATATATTTATAGTTTTAAAGAGATAATATTATTTAATAAAATTAGTATAGAAAATTAATTTAAATTAATTTAAATATATATTATCCTATCATAAATTACCAGATTTTATAAAAAATACTTAGTAATATATATAAAAATTAATAATTTTTATATTGCATAAAAGTTTATAAATTTTCAATAAACTTTTTTTATTTGAAAACTGATTAATTGTAATTTTTAAATATTAAAAAAAGGGTTTAAAATTTGAACGCACCTGCGTTCAAATGCACTCCTATCATGTGATCTGATTTTTAAATTTTATTGGTTGTGTAATTCAGATTATTGATCAATAATTTTTTTTTATTAGGAATGTTTTCTAACGTTCTTTTAATTAATTTTATTTGTAGAAATACCCTGAAAATGAAATGGACTTCTGGAAATAAAAGGTAAATATTTTTTTTTATTTTCTTTGTTAATTATGTTTAAGAATGTTTCCTAATATTCTTTTCATATTTTTTTTATAGGAACGCTCCTTGAAGACATAATAGACTCCAGGAGGCAAAAGATAATAATAAAAACAATAAGTTTATTAACTGTATCAAAAAAAGCAAATCATAAGTTATATGTGTTTAATAGATAAATAAATAAATAATTATACTGATTAGCCAATCAAATTTAAAAATCAGATTATATAATAGGAGATGCGTTCAAATGCAGATGCATTCAAATTTTAAACCCTTAAAAAAAATATATTTTATTTTTAAATTCTAAAAAAATATTCTGATTGTAAAGTATGAGTAAAGTTTTTTTTATATACTTTTATATTTTTATATATATATAAAATTAGAGTTTTGTTTTTTATCACACTTGCGATATGTCGTATGGATCACGCCACTGGATTTTTATTGGCTAAAATTTTTTGCCACACTTTATTTTGTAACAGATTAAAATTATGAAAACTTTTTTATACAATTGTTTATTTTTTTTCCAAAGAACAAACCAATATTCAGACTTCTAATTTTTTTTTTACTACTTTGAACTTTAGTTTTGTTTTTTATTGAAGCTTTTTTCCAAATATATATTAAACCTAGGTTAGCTATAATATTCATGGAGAAAAATCACATTTTTCATAACAGTACTAATTTTTGAACTTTTTATTTTTTTGTTTACTAACATTAGGACATAATTTCAACACTTTGGACAAAGTAAATTGACTTTCTTTATTAATTAAAAGTTGTTCAGCGAGTCTGAAACTGCTAGAATCTCAATTTTTATAAAGGTATAGTTAATATTTATGGAGTTATTCATGTTTTTCATAATAGTACTGACTTATGAATTTTATTTTTCTGTTTTGTAACTTCAGAGTGTAATTTGGGTACTTTGGTCAAAGTAATTTGACTACCTTTATTAATTGAAAGTTGTTCAGTGAACAGTCTGAAACTAATAGAATCTCAATTTTCATAAAAGTACAGTTAATATTTGTGAAGTTATTCATAGTTTTCATAATAGTACTGACTCACGAATTTTATATCTGTTTTGTAACTTCAGAGTGTATTTTGAGTATTTTGGTCAAAATAAATTGATTTTCTTTATTAATTGAATTTGTTTAGCAGATCCAAAACTGCTAGGATCTCAATTTTCATAAAGGTATAATTAATACTTATGAAGTTATTCACATTTTTCATAATGGTACTAACTCACGAATTTTATTTTTTTTTTATCCTAGAACTTCAGAGTGTATTTTAAGTATTTTCTGCTTAAGTAAAGTTGTTTTTTAAAACTACTTGTATCTTAACTTCTCTTTCTTTTATCCCTTGTATTTCTACATATTTCTAACTTTATTAGAATTATTATACAGTCTTTTAATTTTAAAATATTACTCTTAAATTATTATTAATATTTCTTTTTGATGTTTTGTATTTAAATTTTGGAATTTAACTATCTTAATAAAAAAGTTTGTTTAATGTATTCAAAAAATTCAATAAATTACATTTTTTTAAGTATAATTTAGAATGCTCAAACATTGTGAAGCTAAATAAATATATTATAAAATAAATAATTTGAAAGTTAATACTATTATAAAAACATGAATAACTCCATAAGTATTAATTATACCTTTGTGAAAATTGAGATCCTAGCAGTTTCAGACCTGTTGAACAACTTTCAATTAATAAAGAAAGTCAATTTGCTTTGTCCAAAGTGTTGAAATTATGTCCTAATGTTAGTAAACAAAAAAAATAAAAAGTTCAAAATTAGTACTGTTATGAAAAATGTGATTTTTCTTCATGAATATTATAGCTAACCTAGGTTTAATATATATTTGAAAAAAAGCTTCAATAAAAAACAAAACTATTTCAAAGTTCAAAGTAGTAAAAAAAATACAAAAGAAAAAAAAATAATTATATAAAAAAAGTTTCGTGATTTTAATGTGTTACAAAACAAGTATAGCAAAAAATTTTAGCCAATAAAAATTTAGTAACGTGACCATGAACATATCGCAGGTGTGATAAAAAACAAATTCCTTTAAAAACTATAATTGATTTACTATATATTATTAAGTAATTTTTATAAAATCTGGTAATTTATAGTAAAATAGTATACATATTTTATAATACTATATAAATTATTTAAAATGTATAATTTTAGGATATATAAATTAATTTAGAATGTACAAATTAATTTGGAATATACAAATTAATTTGGGATGTACAAATTATTTTGGGTTTGTACATTTGGAATGTACAAATATACAAAATAATTTGGAATTCATTTAATTCATTTTGGATGGCATCTATATATCATGTGATACATGTGATACAAAAAAAGTATATAATGAGCCTTTTTTTATTTTTTTTTTCTTTTTCAATTTCAATTTTTTTTTTAATTAATTTTGCAAAAAACTCCTCCTTTATGGATGGGTAAAGATCATTAATACCTATAGGGAAAGAGTCATTGCTGCTTCCTTTATCTATTCATAGTGACAAAAAGAGGATATCAGTAGCAAGATATTTTAAAAGAAAAATTTTTCTGAAACTAATCAGACAGTTTTAACCCAAATTATTTTCAAATTTGGCTGAAATTATGTTTAATACTGGCCAATATAATAATCCAGACCCTGATTTTAAAGATTTTTAATAAATTTAATAAAATTTTAATTATAATTTATAAAAAAATTATTTTTTAATATATTTATAAGATAAGTAAATTTAAAATAAATAAAATTTTAATTATATAATAACTATTTATATTACATTAAAAAAATATTTAGCGTTGATATATAGGTGTTGCACAACAGTATATAATGTGTTTAACAACTGTTGATATAAAAAAATGCGTATGTTAACTGCATGTATTGATAAACTCCAGTATACAGGTATTTTACAACATGTTAAATAACTGATAGTATTAATCAACGCATTTTTTGGTGTATATCAACACCTTCAAAACTTTGTGATGTTACTGCATCACATATATAGGTTGATTTAGTTGATCTTAACTATAAACCTGATAAATGTTATACTGTTTATAATTTAGATGATTATTATTATTATATTTATTATTAACTTATATATATTTTATTTTATATAAATATCTCTGTATTTTTCTTAAGAACTTGATAGTGAGTTCTGTAGTTTGAAATTACTACAATAAAAGAACTATCCTATCTAAAAATCTTTAAGTCTCTAAATTATTAATTGTGTTTACTTGTATGTTAATTTTGTCTATAAACTTTGTAACTTTATATTACGCTTTCAATTTGCATGTGAAATACTTTACAGCTATTGTCTTCTTAAAGTTATTCATTACTGACTATCTGTAAAGTTTGCCCTAAGTAACTTTAAATAATAAATATGTATTCCTGAAGTTATTCATAGTTAATTTGGATAATAAACTGTTTCAGATTAACACTATGTAAACTTAATTTCAACTGATATTTGTAAAATATCATTCGCAATTGATATAATTTTAAAATGTCACAAAATTGTTAAATATTTCAAAAATTCATATCAAGCTGAAGAGAAACTTCATGAAAAAATTACAAAGGAAATAAAAGGGATGGACTAAAAAATTATATTGTAACCAGATGGACTACTGCTTGGAACTGTATTAATTCTATTTTGCATCTTAAGTAAATATTAAAAGAAGTAAGGATAATTATATATTTTCTTAATTATTTATATTATAAGTATTTTAACTTTCACAATAATTTAGATATTAGAAAAAAATCTGAAAAAACTCAATTCAAAAGTCACGAAACTTATCTGAAGCTGATCCTTTTTTATTGATATGAAAGCCATGAATACCTTACTAGAGCCAGTGAAATGTATTGTTAAAATACTAGAATTTAAAACATCTTTTGCAAACTATTTTATTGAATTAATCAAACTCTTACAAAAAATCAATTCACTTCCACTTGTTTCCAATTATGAATTTAAACACGAATGTATAAAGCTTTTTAATAAGCATTGGTAATAATTTGATATTGATCTATATACTTTAGCATACTTACTTCATCCACTATACAGAGATAAATTTTTTAATTTTCTTGAATTAAAATGCATCAAGAATTAATTCCTTTATATTATTTAGGAAAAGTATTACATCCAACTATTTTTCACAATATATATCTTTTCAGTGTTTAGAAATGACCTGATATTTTAATCTTTTTTTTAGATTATAAGTTATTTGGTCAAAGAATTATGAATCCTTTGTCCTTTGTCATTTCACAAATGATCCAAATGCCAAATGCCAAATAATCAAATGTCATTTGACTGTCATTTGCATTATTTGTCATTTGATCATTTGGTCATTATTTTTTTAGAAATAGTATTTATATTAGTATTGTAAAATAATCAATTTCACAATTCCAATTACGTGATTCATTTAAAATATAAAATCGCAAATTACTTCAATAAAATTTATACCATTCGAATTCTAGCATTAAGATAAATCAAATGGTAAAAATATTATCTTTCTAACATTAATATTGATAAAGATACAACTACACAAACATTTAACAGATTTTGGAAATAAAGAATGATCTAATAATTAGATTTCAATAAAATTTATACCATTCGATTCATCTCAATAAGAGGATTCGAATGGTAATTAAATTATCATTTTAGCATCAATATTGGTAGAGATTTTTTTTTTAGTTGTAATAGCATATTTTATTTAATAAAATTATTTCAAAACAATACAAATAATAAACATAAATAAAATAAATAGATCTTGTTTCTATTTAGTTTACATAAAATAAGAATTTAAAAAGTAAAAAACTAATCTAAATGTCTATACTATAAACCTAATATAAAAACATATCCAATATACTACTTCACAATAAGAGGTAGCAATCAGATCAACCATCCTAAGAGTATCCTCTCCAATTCCTTAAAATAAGTTAAAGGAGAGTCATAACTTAACTCTTCAAACTGTCAGATCCATCAGAGGAACCATTTGGTCTAATAGTTTAAACCAGAAGGTTCCTAAGGAAAATGCTTTAACCAACAAATTCAGAACATAGGCTGAGGTCAGCGATAGGAGTCTTGAAACTTGAGTAGCATTGGCAAGAACACGTGACATTAATGAGTTTTTGGCAGGAAGCGTAGAGGCTATTAAGAAATCACGCTGTAGATTATCTACTGCAGGATAAAGAAGATTCTTAACAAAAGTAACAAAAAATTTATTGGAAAAGAGAAAAGCCAAAAGATCATGTGGAATGAAGCTTTGGAGAAATAGAAGAGGCCAATTAGAAGAGGATTCAGAAGGAATATTCCAAATGGTAAGAGAAAAAAATTTATGGCATAAAGAAAAGTTAATGACGTTTTTTTTAAGTCATTTAGACCAGGAAAGAATAATTAAGTCCATAAGGTGATATTTGAAAAGATCAAATAAATCAGGAAAATTAGTATGCGGTAAAGGAGAAGTATTTGAAAAATTCATAGCTAAAATAGCTGCTGAACAAGCCACCAAATGGGGAAGCGACTTGAGAGATTTGTCACAGAAAAAACATAAAAGTTCGTGTGAAAGATAACAGGGCTGGCAAGAATGTATAAAATCTATAGTTGGAAATTCGAGGAATTGTAGTTTAAAGCAGAAGGAAGAACAAGCAATATAACATTTCTGTGCTTTAGAAGGAGAAAGATCTGAACAGGAAATAAAGATAGACAACACAGACTAGGATAAATTCCAATCTATAAGTGAAAATATTGGCACCAAAAAATAAAATCTATTTAATGATAAAAATTGGAAAATTTTAATAAAAGAAACAAATTAATCAAAAGCAAACTGAAAAGAAGAATCTATTTGAACATTTGAATAAGATAAGAAAATCCTGAGCTGAGAGGCTCATGTATTTTTTTTTTATTTATTAAAATAAATACTGTATGTAAATAGTATCAAGTACAGAATTTAGGAATACCATTAAAAATTAAGTTCACTCAAAAATACAGAGAAAAAAAAATAATAAAGAAAATAAAATAAAAGATTAACTATTAATAACTAGCTAAAGTAAAACAGAAAGCAGAATTACTCTTTAAATAATACCAAAAATTACCTATCTTAATTAATTTAACAAATAAAAAATATCAGGAGTCCAATAACAAGGGTTTCCAATATGAGGTAGAAGATTACCAATTGACCGTAAAAAGCTATCTATATTACATACAATAATACAGGTATTGTTATATAGTTTGTAAACATCATGAAGTTTATGATAAATTATTAAACGATTAGAGAGAAAACATTTGGGTAAGCAAGAATCAACCGATTGATATCATTATGAAGGCTAAGATAGACTGATCTATTATAAGGAGAATTAAAAAAGTTTTGCTTAATGGGATGATGAGGTTGAATAGTGTTAGAAATACCATGATGCAAAATAGCATTAGGTGTGAAAGGATGATAAATAAAAGAATAATGAGTAGAAATGGAAGAAAAAAAGATATTAATAACTTTTCTATATTATGAATAAGAATTCTTCTTATTAAAATGAGATCAGCAGGCCATAATGTTATTCCATTTAGAATTAGGAATATTAGTATCAGCTTTGTAATAAGTAGAGTGAGAGAGAGAGTTTTGGGTAAAATCAGAGAGTTCAATAGAAAATTAATGATATGGATCATGAATGCAGAAAGACTTTAAATAAACCCATCTAAGTCTTTTACTAATAACCCATTTGTGTGATGGACAAGTATGTAGAAGCAGTAAACTGTGGCTGTGAAGGAGGAACAGGTATTTCAATAAGTTCATAGTCATACAAATGACAATTAAATCTATTATTAAATATAACATAAGTATAGGAAAAAGTATAGTGATAGAATAAATAAAGATCCAAATAAAAAGTGGTAAGTTTCCAACTAAATTTGATAAAAGTGTGGGTATGTCTATTGTTAGTTGATAAAAAATTATAGCAGTTATTAAAAGCTGTAACTTTATCCAAAAGAAGTTGCCAAATACAGTTGAAGTATTTGTTTTGTACAAAATAAAGAAGAGAACGTTGAGACTTGAAAAAATAAGTCAAATACTTAGAAATGGCAAATTTGTCATTGGGTTTCTTACAATGGGATAAAATATCATAAGAAGGTAAAAAAGAAGGGAATTGGTAATTATTCGTATGAATAAACCAATTAGAAGAGTCAGTGTCAAATTCAAATAAAAAATAAGAATTTCCTTTTCAAGGGTTGTATAAAATATTAAAACTAACAGAATGCCTAGGTGGGATAGGATTATGTGATTTAAAGGAAATATTAAATGATGTAACATATTTAGTATGATGTACTAATTTGGGTTTAAAAGAAATAGGGAAAGAGAATAATAACAAATCATTATTAAGATCAGAAATTACTATAGTATCGACCGATCCAGAAGTTTGAGAATCATGATTATCATCTAAATTAAGAGAAGGAGTAATACAAGGATAGGAATCATCATGATCAAATATGAAAGGAGTAGAAAGAGGACCAAAATAATCTCAAAGTATCAAAAGATAAAAACTGACAAAAATGCTGAAAAAAAAGTCAAAAATTAAAAAAGAAAATAAAACAAAGGAAAAAACTTCAAAAAATATCTGGGTTATTAAGAAATAATTGGGTAAAAAAAGTGTAATGCTTAAGTTTTATGTAGTAAAAAAACAGAGTTTCCTTACTGAAAAAATGAGAAAGACACTAGTTTCTTTTGCAAAATTTATGGGCAGAAGAGCAACGGAAAAGAAGTTTTTTCAATATTGGTAGATTTTTTTTTTTTTTTTTTTTGTTATTAACAGCATATTTTATTTAATAAAGTTGATTGGAAATACAAATAAAACAAATAAACATAAACAAAATATATGGATCTCATCATTATCTAGTTTACATAAAGTAAAATTATAAAAAGTAAAAACTAATCTATAAAACTATGTTATAAACCTAACATAATAATATACCCAATAAACTACTTCACAATGAGAGGTAGTTACCAAATCAACCATCCCGAGAGTATTCCCTCCAATCCCTTAAATTAAGTTAAAGGAGAGCTGTAACTTAATATCCTGAACTGTCAGATCTATCAGAGGGACCGAATGGCCTAAAAGTTTAATCCAGGAGGTACCAAGGGAAAATGCTTTATCAAGCAAATTTGGTACAATGGCTGAGGTCGGCGATGGGAGCCTTGAAATCCGAGCAGCATCGGCGGGAGCACGTGACATGAGAATGTCTCTAGCGGGAAGCATAGAGACCATTAAGTGACAATGAGGAAGCCATGTTTGATGAAAGAAATCACGTTGCAATTTCAATACCGCAGGACACAGAAGATTTTTAGCAGAAACTGAAGAGAATCTGAGAGAAAGGACAAATACCGTGAGGGAATGTGGAACGAAACCCTAAAGAATGAGTAAAGGCCAATTCAAAGAATTTGAAAAGGAATTCCAGATATGTAAAGCGAAGAAAGCATGTCAAGAAGGAAATGCGGAAACATCCTTATTTAGGCGTTTAGACCATGCAATAGTAATAGAGTCAAGTAAAGATTCTTTAAATGACTGAAAAAGAGACGGAAAGTTAGAATGCGAAAGAGGCGGGCCATCAGGAAAATTAACCACCCTAATTAAGGCTAAGCACTCCACAAGGTGAGATAAAGACTCAGGATGAGAGTTACAAAAGAAACATAACAACTTATGTGAAAAATAACATGAGCGGCATGAGTTCATGACATCCATAGTAGGGAGTTCTGAAAATTGTAACTTATATCGGAAGGATGAGTGAGCAATTTGACGATCTTGAACTTTAGAAGGTGAAAGATCAGGACAAGGGATAAAATAGTTTAAATTAAACCAGGATAAATCCCAATCGATCAAATAGATCGAAGGGATTAAATGAGAAAATCTGTTTAACAATAAAATATTAATAAAAGCTTAGAACGAAAGGAAACTATTAAAGGTCCTACAAAATGGGAAATCAATAGTCAAAGAATTATAAGAAAAAGAAACTATCAAAGAGGAAGGGAAAGATAAAGAAACTTTATCAAGGGAAAGAAAATCTGAACGATGTGAACAATTCCTTGCCATGGAATCAGCAAGATTATGTAAATAATTATCAAAGTGAGAAGTAACTTTATGCATAGTAAAGGATAATTTCTTGGACGTTAAAAATTTAACAAAGTTAGACCATAACAAGTGTCCTTAGAGAGCAGTCAAAAAGATGGTAGGATTGTCAATAATGGAGTTAACACCATTAATGACAGACGTACTGTCTGAATAAATATTTAAATGGGCATGATCAGGAATAAAAGAACAAATTAAAATAAGCAGAGCTAATTCAGAGATCAAAGAGGAGGTCATAGGGTAAGAAAAGGGGACAGCTTGAGAATGTAAAACACAATTCTCAGAGTCCGATTGAACCCAGGCACAAGAAAGGCAAGGGGAATCGTCTATCTTTTATAATAAAAGAACTATCAATATAAAATTGATAGGAATTGGAAGAAGAAACATGAAACTGAGAAAAATTAAAATTATTTTGAACAGGGGCAACAGAAGAAAAATTTTGAACATGGTTATGAGAAACTAACAAATCAGAAACCAAAGAGGTAAGTTGGGAGAAAATAGTTTTAATAGAAACTTTGAAAGACATAGAATCTAATCATTTTAGACGGTATTTCGATACTGAAGGAAGAACCACCGTAAAGAATAAATCAATCAAAAAGGAACAGTGAATAGAGCCCATCTTCTTCCGTTTGGAAAAGGTTAAGGAGAGGTGAAGGTTATTATTGAGAGAACAACCAGGGCATTGCTGAAGAGACAGCAATTGGAAGACAGGGGTATGTGAGGAATCCGAAGGAGGAGCCAGAAGCCAGTGATTAATAAAGGCCGTATGAGCCCTAGGATTATATTTAAAAATATGACCAAAATTGGTACGAGAGGCCGAAGGGAGCCAGTTAGCAATCCAATGGAAGCAAAGTGTTTGTTAGGATGATTAAACAGAATAGATTGATAGGGAATATTAAGGGAAGAAATGTTATCCAAAACAAATTCTGGTTTAAGTCTACAGGAAACAGTAGCATTCACACAAATTCTGGATGCCAGAAGTGTGTACCATAGAAGAGGAACAGCGTGGCGATAAAAGGAATAGTGATAAGCTAATTCCTTCCAATCCATAAGATAAGTACCATCAAAGGATAAAATCTGTGATAAGAATAAGATACTCTTATTTCAGAGAGAAGATAAACATTTAGTATGAGAAGATCCAAGAATATCATGAATAGGGATAGTACTACCCAAAATTGGGCCAAATAGTGAAGAAGATAAAACATCATTAAATTGAAAATTAAAGGACCGAAGTTGACGCAAAATATTAAAGAAAAAATCATGTTTAGTATAGAGAAATGAAGACCAAGGGGACCAGTCTTTTAAAGACAAGGGAGACAAGGGCGTCCATAAAAAATATTGTAAAGAAGCAATATAAAATTGCAATAAAGTAGAAAAAGTAGTGGAAGAGTTAAGACCAGTATATAGGTTAACTTCTGCTTGTTTAAGCAGTTCCAAGTGCAAAGAAAAATTATTAAAATGATTAGGAGAGAAAAGAGGAGCATTGGGAAATGTGTAAGTTAATTTGAGTTTATGCTTAAAAAGCTTTTTGAAAGGAGACATTAAGGAAGAGCATTTAGCAGGGGAAATAAAAGTAATCTGAGAATGATAAGCAACTTTAGGGAATAAAACTACATTATGCAAATAAGTAAGTTGTGCTGGGAAAAGACACTTATAATGAATGGTTTCTACAAAGGAGGAATACTCCTGTTTAATCTGGGCAAAGACAAATGAGGAGGAAAGGCAAAGGTTAAACTAAACACCTAAAAACCTGAAAGAAGACGAGGAAAGGATAGGAGTTATAAAAATAGAGGAAGGAATGTGACCAAATGACACAAAATCGGGAGAATATTTTGAAATAGAAAAAGAAATCGGAGATAAAGATGAAATAACATTTGAAGATAAAACATATTTCTTATAATTGGCCGAAGTATTATTTAAATAATAGAATTCCTCTGTGATGCATAAAAGTTCAGTTAAACCATCGAAGGAGGAGGATATCAAAGTTGAGTCATCCATATGCATATAGGTCAAATTGGAAAAGGATAGAGACTCCTAACACAAAAAGCGAGGAGAAACGGATGTCAATTTGGAAATAGACAGGTCATATGGAGAAGAAGCAGCAAAATTAAGTTCAGTTAACAGGGGATCTAAATAAATAACCCAAAGGAGCGGAGAGATGATTTCGCCTTGATCGATACCGATTTTAACCCGATAACGATCAGAAAGACCAAACGAGTAATAACTGAGTTTTGTCTGCTAGTAAAAAGTGAAATAATAAATTTAATAGCAAGATCTGGTATTTTAAGACGGAGTAATACAAGGCGAAGCATGCTAAGATCAATAGAATCAAAGGCTTTGCTAATGTCTTGTGAAAGAATCCACAAGGATTTTTTATAGCATTTAGCGTCATGAATGATAGATTCTAAGGTAAAGATAGGTTCTTTACAGGAGCTACCAGGAAGGCCAGCAAAATTGCGGCCTTGAAGAACATGGTAGCGAGAGAGAATTTTCAAAAGAAGATTGGTGAAAACCTTAACCGTTGCTTTTCAAAGGGTTTCCAAAAAAGTAATGGGCCGGTATTAGGGAGCTTGCATTCCCAGTCCTGAGGCTTGGGAATGGGATATACCAAAGCAAGCCACCAGTCATTAGGAATAGTACCTGATTCTAAGCATAAAGACATAAATTTAAGCATACACAGCTTGGAAGAGGGGCCGCAATGTTTAAGCATTTCATAAGAAATGCCAGAGGGAACAGGAGCTTTACCACAAGGAAGAGAAGAAAGTACTGAAGAAAATTCATCCTGAGAAACAGAGGAACAAAAAAATTCGTAAATATCTGGATTAATATCCAGTATGGGAGAATAGCGAACTTTCCATTTTTCAGGAAAAGTGAACAGTTGCAGAGGGTCATAATAAGAGATGGAAGGGCGAACAAAGTTTTGAAAGTGAGAATTAATAGCAATGTTAATCTCCATAGGATTAGTAATTAAATGATGTTCAGAACCTGAGGAACTAACAAGAACTCAATCAAGAGTAATACAACGATGAGAATGTTGTAGAGCAGAAGAAATAAAAGTACTTTTGTGCGAATCAAAATCATCGATACGCTTGTCCGTGAAATCCTCAATCTGAAAAAGTTGAAATTTGGACAATTCAGCTTTTAAAAGAGATTTGATAACCCGTTTAACCGATTTAAGGTCGGCAAGTATGGCATCATGGTTAGGAAGAGTAAGAACACGAGGAAAAGTAGGAGCTGGAAAATTAACTTCAGAGTTAAAAGAGTTGATGAAGGAAATAACTGAATTCAGAGAGGCCCAATATTCGGACCAAGAAAGAAAAGTCTTGGGTGATGAAAAAGGGTCCAAACGAATAGCTGGGATTTTAAAACTATGAATGATATTGGAAAGAGTAGACAAAGAAGAAAACAATCTTTCTAGACGAGAAGGATAGGGAGAACGAAAAGTATTAGAAACTTTTCGTTTAGACACATTCATGGGCAGAGTTTAAAACAATGTGACGAATGAAGGACCATAATGGTTCCATTTGGGAAAAGGAAGCAGGATGACTGTAACAGTTGGCGTAAAAGGGTTGCAGAGGAAAGAGTATTGCAAAATAGTCTGGGAGCAAGGTAATTGATGACCATTAAGTGGTCAGAAGAGTGAAATGACAAAGAGGTGTTCCAAACTTCAGTGTGACAGAGATCTGATCTCAAAGCGGGGTCATTATACCAAATGTGATCTAAGCGGGAACATGAGGAAAGGAAGTTAGAGGGATTTTGAAAAAACGTAAGAATGGGGGGTGGAATTATAGGTAGTAGGTACTTCAACAATGTGAAAGTTGAGAAGGTAATTGTACAATTTTTGAAAAAGCGGGGACTGAGAAGCTGAAATATTATTCGGGTCAAAATTAAGGTCATCCATTAAAATAAGTTTGAGATTGTGATGGGTAGCATCTTGAAAGATGGAGTGAAGCTCCTGAACAGTAGCCAAAAGTTCAGTTTTATTGGCAAGAGAATAAGGAGGTAAATAAGCATTTATAATTCTGAGTTTAAGAGAAGGAAAGAAGACATCTAAGTAAATAATTCTAGATTTCCAACGAACACATTTTTGAATATGAGAAGTAAAGAGCTGGGAGATAAAAAACTCTACTCCACCAGTATACATATTAGAACGAGGAGTCCACCAACCCGTAAGATGACGAGCTGGAAGGTCAGGTAGGAATTGGGAATTATAGGATGAGATAGGGCGTGAAAGAATTTTAGCTGGATTGTAAGAGGGAATACGGGTATCGCTAAGAGCAAGTAAATGAATATTTTTAGCGGTATAAGAATGAAGGATATCATGTAAAATGAGAGGGTCAGAAAGAATGCCTCGAATATTATGCGTAGCTAAAGTAATAAGACCATGAGGATCGTCCTGGGAAGGCGAGTTGAAAAATTCATTTTTTGAAAAATATTCTAAATAATTACGTTGCGTATCAGAAATAATAGGAGAATCAGAACCGGGGGAAGGGGAATTACGAAGTAATCGGTCATAATCATCAATATAATTAATATTCATTATTAAATGATAGAAGGATAGATCATGGAAATGAATTAAAGGAAGTGGTTAGAGCCACTTGAAGTAGGAAAATGAGCAGAAATACGTTTAGCTAAGTCACGAAATTTAGAAGAAACATCATTAACTAAAGAATGAGTGGAAGCAGCAGACTGCTTAAGGGCATCTAATTTGGCCTGCGGATCCTTCAAAATAACGGGAGAAGAAGGACGGGCTGAAGGAGAATTATTAGGGAAGGAAAAATCTACTAAATCGGGATCCAGATGATTATCAATACCATCGGCATTATTCATAATAATGTCCGAGGAAGAGGAACGGGGAGAAGAGATAAGAGCTGAAGATGCTTCAGGATTAGAAGTTAAGAGATTTTCTAACTGAACAATACGTTTGTCTTGATCAGCAAGAACAGATTGGAGCAGAGCTAGACGAGAGGCAAAACCGTCTAGAGCATCTTAAATATCCTCAGAAGACATGAAATTATCACCCGTAAGAGGACGATGACTGCGACGGAAGACATTACGTTCATTCCACGGTCTTTTAGTGTTCTTGGTAGACGAAGAATTACAGTTCGTGGAGGAAGAGAAGTCAGAAGGGGAGGATTTTGCAGCATCAGCAAAAGATTTATCAGGAGAAACCTTAGAGGCTGACTTGTGATATTGAGCAGGACGATATTTGGAATATAAATTAGAGATAGCCGAGTTCTGAGAATTGGGAAATTTAGGTCTAAAAGAACATTTAGCAGGGTCGCAATCGAGCCGACCACAATTACGACATAAAAGTTTGCATTGGGACGGTTGGAACCAAGCGAGGGAGCAACCGTTGAAAGCACAAGAGATGTCAACGGCATTATGCAAAGCTTTCTCAGAGACAAAAGTCACGTGGCAGAAGGGTTTACGACGATAGGACATAATGAAATGGGAAAAGGTAATGGATTTAGCTGAGACCGCTTCAGCAATAGCAGCAAGATCAGCCTCAACTATATTGGAAGGAAATCCAGATAAAACAGCAACGTGGGTACGGCGCAGTTGCTTTTGGGGCAGAGAGAAAGAGGAAGGATTAACACGGACAAAAGCGCCCATACAGTAGCATTCAGATTGAAACATATCAAGAGCAGTGGAGTTATCGTAAGTAATTTCAGCACGTTAAAATAAATTTTTAGTAGTAATAATACACTTGGTGATATTATCATAATGAGAGAAGGTGCCTAAAAGCTGAAGACGGGTTACATCAAGGGGAATATTCGAGACTTGTAAAGATCGACTACACACGTCTTAGCGTAAAGCCGCAGGATCATGCACATGAAAAAGCAAATTTTCCAAATCTGGAATAGGGGTAGAAATCAATTGGTCTCTGTGTTCTGCAGATCTGAAGCCAACGATGATCCGTTTGGCGTTAGCAGAGCCTGAACAGCATGCGCTATTACTAAATGAGGAATACTTGGAGACGAATCGATCGACCACAGCACAAAGGGCTGAGTTGGTCTTGAATTTCTCGAGGAGAGAGGGAAAAGAATTCGGGGCTGTAGCAGCAAAAAAAATAGAGGATGAAACTTGAATGGCAACGTCAAGAGGGACGTTCTCATTATTGGTAACTTTAGTTTTACCTTTATTAACTGAAGAAGTTGTGTGGATGGAGTCATCAATCATTTTCACATGAGAAGGGAGAGGGGCAGCAGAGGAAACAGAAGGAATAAAGGGAAGGGCAGTTGAGGAAAGAGGAGCTTCAACTTGGGGGATAGGGCCGGAGATGAAAGGAGTAGCAAAATCCTCATCCATATTGGCGTCAGTGGTAGAGCGGACCCATTTATTAGGGGCGAGGGGAGGGGAAGAGGAAGTAGGGCTAGCAATAGTTTTTGAGCCAGAAGAAGTTTGAAAAGAAGAACCGGAAGACCCAGAAGCAGAGGGCTGAGGGCCAGTTTGTTTATCAGCTTTGTTTTGACCAGAACGCTTGTGAGTCATGGTTAAAGTAGAACAGTAAAGTTTATAGAAAAGTTGTAAAGAAAATAAACGAAAAATAAAATAAAATTTTCTTTAGCAAAAAATTAGGCAGAGCGGAGTGGGAAAGAGTTTTTTGATTCTCAATATTGGTAGAGATATGCTTTAATAAATTTATAATATATAATTTTGGCCAAAATTATGTTAATTTCAGCTAAAATTACAGAATCGGACCTTAATTTCTGCAATTGTCCACAATATTACAAATCACATTATTTCACATTATTTTGACAATTTGTTAAATTCAAATGTGCTTTATTTAAATTACAAATTGCAAAATTACTATTTTGAAAAAGTAACAATTATATCACATGATTTAACAAATACATACTTCTTTTAAAACTTTTTTTGTTACATATATTAATCAAATTTTTTTATAAATAAACTAGCATTCACCTGTTGACTACGTCAACAGTTTAATATTTATAGCTTAAAAATACATATAAAAACTAGGTAATGAAAACCATTGTAAGTCTGAAGCTTTGAGAAAAAAAACTATTTGTGTGACATTATTTATTGTTATCGCCTTATCGGTATATCTTGTCCAATGTAATATCAAAACAATCAAAACAACAATTATTATTCGTCAATTTACACATGCGGACAACTGGAAATTGCCACGTGATCTTAATCATTTATCACCTTGCGTAAACATATATAGTCCTTCGCTTCGCTCCGGACAATAAAGATTTAATTATATATACAGTATAATAATAAATTTAAATTATTTATAATAAAAAATTTTTATTGAAAATTTTCTGGATATATAACATTATGAGTATAATTAATTAAATTTGTATTATCTTCTAATTGTTTAATAATAAGAATTTTTAAATTTTTTTTTGCCATGAAAAAATACATCCCAATTTAATGACTATCCTTGAGAATCCCCCAAATACATTCATTACCTTTTTTAAAAAATTTTTGGGTTGGAATTGGTTTTTTTTTCCTTTTTAAGTAGGTTTCTTTTCTTTCTTATTACCTTTTCTTCTAAAATAATAAGAAAATAATAAGAAAAAAAAATAAAACAAATATTATTTATAATTTTATCAAAAATCAATTCATTTTCATATATCAGGTTCCGGGTTCAGTTCTACAGGTGGGTCTTTTCTTTTTTTTTTGTTCTCCATTTTATTTTTCCATATCGTTCTAATTTCTTTTTTTAGATCTCAGCAGCGGCTTTTCGTTTCAGTGATCTTGAATTTCTTTATCTTTTTTCTTAAGATCTTGGCGGCAGCTCTTTGTTTTGGTAGCCTTTGGATCTTTCATTTATCTTCTTCTTTAGGTCTCGGCGGTATCTCTTCATTTCAGTTTTACAGGTGAGTCGTATTTCGTGACTTCTTTTATTTTTTTTTTTTGTTTTTTTCCTTCGTTAATTTTTCTAACTTCTTTAGCTTTTTCTTTAGACCTTGGCGGCAGCTCTTCATTTCGGTGGCCTTTAGATCTCTCATTTATCTTTTTTCTTTAGGTCTCAGTGACATCTCTTCATTTTGGTTTTACAGGTGAGTCATATTTCAGGTCTTCTTTCCTTTTTTTGGGTTTTTCCTTTGTTAATTTCTTCTAATTTCTTTATCTTTTTTCTTTAGATCTTAGCAGTGGCTTTTCATTTCATGGTCTTTGAATAGATTTCAGCGGTATCTCTTCATTTCAGTTTTACAGGTGAGTCAGATTTCATGATTTCTTTCTTTTTTTTTTGTTTTTTTCCTTCATTAATTTCTTCTAACTTCTTTTTTTCTTCTTTTTCTATTTGTTCTTTTTTTTCCTTTTTGTTCTTCTTTTTGTTCTTCCTTTCGTTCTTTTTCTTTTTGTTCTTCCTTTCTCTTTTTGTTCTTTTTTTTGTTCTTCCCTTTCGTCCTTCTTTTTGTTCTTCCCTTTTGTTCTTCTTTTTGTTCTTCCCTTTCGACTTTTTTTTTGTTCTTCTCTTTCATTCTTCTTTTTGTTTTTCCTTTGTTAATTTCTTCTAACTTTTTTTTTCTT
>QKYT01000016.1:388803-403538 GCA_003550305.1 Glomus cerebriforme | reverse complement strand
CAGCCAAAAACAAAAAAAAAACAAAAAAAATAAAGAAAAGACTTACCTAAAAACTGAAATGCCAAAGAGCAGAAAAAGAAGAAATTAGAACGAAAAACTCACTAAAAATGAAAATAAAACCTAAGAGACGAAGAGCTGACCTAAATGGAAAGAAAAAAAAGAAAAAAAAGGAAGTTAGAGAAAAAAGAAAGACAAAGACAAACAAATAAATGAAAAATAAAATTATGAAGAGCTGACCTAAATGGAAAGGAAAAAAAAGGAGTTAAAAAAGAAAGAAAGGCAAAAACTAACAAATAAAAAACAAAAATAAAAATAGCAGATACTATAAATAAAGAGTAAATTAAATGGAAAGAGAAAATAAAAAAAAAGAAGGTATTAGAGAAAAAAGAAAGTAAAAAATAAGTAAACAAATGAAAAAAATAAAAAAAAACAAAAAATAAAATTAGTGAATGTATCTGAGAAGAAAGGAAAAAAGAAGTTAATTAGAAGAAAAAAAGATTATCATATTAAACAGCTGATAAATAAATAATAATATACACGTGATGACGTTAATAATTAATAGTTACTTAACACGAAGTGCTAAGTAACTGTTATATTTGCAATAAGTAATATGATTAATGAAATTTGCTGAGCTACATTCAGCAAATTTTACTGATTATATTCTTATGTAAATACATATAAGGCATGATAGTACCACAGTTACGAGGTCACATAATGCTGAGTAACTGTTTTATCAGACTTAGCCTTTATTAAACTTTTATTATGCATAGTAACTGGTTGTACTAACATAAATCATCAAATAGTAAATGGCCGATAAATAATATTACACAAAAATTTGAAATTTTTAAGAATATTACAATTTACAAATAAAGCGTGTAATAGGATGTTATATATATATTTATTCTAATATATATTGTATTTTATTTTAAATGTAAATAGATTAAAAGTTAAAAAGTTAGAAGCTCTAGCTAAACTCCATTTACATTATATTATAAATATTCAAAAAAAATTAAAATATGTCTATACAGGCTTATCAGAAGATGCTTTTCAATCTTTTGTACAATAAGCATTATCTAATGCTAAAAAAGTTTTATTAATTCAGATGAGGAGGAAGATAATAATTTTCTGATGATAATAATAATAATGATAATGAAGAGAATACTTTAAATATGAGAAATACAGAAATCGAAAAATAGATCAATGTAAATGATTTAAAGTTAAAAAAATTACTTGAAATTAATGTAAATATTGTTATTGATCTCCATTCAATTACTATTGATCATAATTCAAATGAATTTTATCTTGAAATTACTCTTAATAATGTATTAGGTACTTAAATATATTAGAATAATAAATCATAAATTGGTATTAGTTTTCATGATTAAATAAACAAAAATAAATAAAATTTTAGTTTTCTAAAAATCATAGGCATGACTTAATTGAATTTGGATTCAATTTAGGTTCAATTTGTGTTTAATTTATGTTGATAATTCTGGTAAAAATTTGTTAATTTTAACCAAAATTCATTATTTGTATTGAATATGTGTTGAATCTGTGTAGTTAATCTATATGATAAAAAAAAGTTATTTTAATTTTATCATGCGAATAATAATTAATAATAATAGGATGTACTTAAAAATTTTTTAACAATGTTAATGAAACAATAAAAATAAATTATTAGATTTGATTTTAAGTATAATATACATCATATTAAAAACAATCAAAAATATGATATAAAACTTTTAACAATTTTAAAAATAAATTAATATTTTAATTATTTTTAATTAAAAAGAAAATCAAAATTGATACAAAAGGTAATTGTTCAAATTTTATTTATAAATGGATATTTTTTTTTATAATTCAATTTACTTTTTACTATTAAGAAATCTTTTCCAATAATTTTTTTAATATAAAATTCTAAATATACCACATTATTTATACTGTATTAGACTCATCTAATGGCATAAACCCTATACTGATTTTTTAATTCATCAAAGAAGAAGAAGGAATAATGAATATCATTCAATATATGGGAGAAGTTGCCAAAAATTTTGAAGTTCTATTGCTCAAAGGTTTATATTTATAGTATTTGTTTAATATGCTTTAATAAATAGACTTTTTAATTTAACTAATTCATTTATTTAAATCAGAATAAACTGCTATTTTAATACTTCAAGATTTACCGATTAATAATGCAGCTAAAAGTGAAGGAACTTCATTAGGAACTACTATGTAAATATTTGAACTATCACTAGATTCATATTTATTATATTTTAAATGCTTATTCTAATTGACCAATTGTTTGATATTTAAAACTTTATTAGATGAGATTTATGAACACGTGAAGGGGAAAGACATTACATCTTATTTAAAACTAGATTTTGGAAAAGACGGGGTAATTATAATAAAAACTTTTATAATTGATATTTACATTTATAATATTATAATCTAAATCATTTATTTTTTTAGAAACGCATGCATTATGATCATAGGAGAAAAAAACTTACCTATATATCGAAGAAGTTAATTTATCTTCATACAATTATATATTTATACAGTATATAAATAGGTCCAATTTGTATCTCTCTTTTTTGGACTGTGAATTGATACTAATATCCATATCATACAGCCTGGATACGCTTTACTTGATCATCTGATAATCTCATTAATAATAAATCTTAAATCATAATTGGTATATTTAATCATGAAAATAATATGTTTATATATATATTTCACTAAAAAAAAATGATAAAAAAAATGTTATTTTTTGAAAAAGACAAGTTATTATAACATATATATGAAAAATGATATTTAATGAGTTTTATAAGAAAACAAAATAATTAAAACAAGAAAATTATAAAAGGTATGTGTATCAAAATTCAGGATTACCTTTAAGGTAGCGAGTGAAACTGTTTTCTGGGAGTAATGTTTATTCTTCATGGGTTAGTGTTCACGCTTAATGCAATCCTATATGTTGATAAATAATCTCTTACTTTGCTCATAATTTATGATACACATACTTTCTTAATTTATAGGATGAAATACTTTAAAAGAAGAAGTAAAAAATATATCCAATATTACAAATTTGCATATAAAATTTTTATAATTTTATTAATTATTTTTATCGGGCATTTACTATTTGATAATTTATGTTAGTACAACCAGTTACTATGCATAATAAAAGTTTAATAAAGACTAAGCCCGATAAAACAGTTACTCAGCACTACGTGACCTCGTAACTGCGGTACTATCATGCCTTACATGTATTTACATAAGAATATGATCAGTAAAATTTGCTGAGCTGCGCTCAGCAAATTTCACCAATCATATTGCTTATTGCAAATACAACAGTTACTCGGCACGAAGTGCTGAGTAACTATTAAGTATTGTTATTTTTTATTTTATAATTAGTTATATTTATATTTCAATAATATTTTAAATTGTTAGATTCTATGTTGTATAGATTTTTAATTACTGAAGTTTTATATAAATAAAAAATAATAATTTAAAATAAAAATATCATTATAATTTATAAAAATTTAATATTTGTCATAATGGAATATATCTGTCATAATGCAATATGTTTGTTAAAATACAATATGTCTGTCAAAATGTGATATGTTTGTTACGTCTGTTAAAATATGTCAATTCAGATTTGACATGGCTAATAAAATATTTTAGCAATCTAAGATTTAATTCGCAGAGAAGTATACTTATTAATACAGCTATTACTTTAGTATTTATATCTAAAAATTCTTTTATCTTTACATTTTATTTGTTCAGAGTTATGCCTACTTGTAACAGCATTATATCTTGTTCTTGTACTTTTTTTGCTCTAAAGTCTTTAAATATAGATATTTTTTTGACCGATATCATTATACCTATTTTACTAATCTTTGAGATATCCTATCGTTTATTTATCCTATTTTTTTATTTTTATTTTTATTTTTGCTGTTATTTTTATAATTTTTTAAAGAGAGTTTTCTATGTGAAATTCTTACAAGACATTAAGATATTAAAAAACAATAGTTATTTAAACTACAAGTTATATTTTTTGTATTTACAAAAGTATATTTATTATTTATAAAAAAAAAAAAAAAAATGTATTTTATTAAAAATAAGCATTACTTTTTTGCAAGGATTTTTTGATACTATTTTTGTTAGTAACATAAATAACTTTTTCTAAAAAAAATTGAAAAGTTTAAGAATATACTTATTTTTGCTAAATGCTTTTATTTTTGTTTTTTTTTTTTTTTTAACTTTGGCCAAAATTATAATTTTTGGCCGAAATTAAGTGGTAAATAATCACTAGTAATGATTTTAAAAAATTTTTACAAAACTTATAAATTTTTAAATATTTATTTACTATTTGTACATTTTTTTTAAAAAAAATTCTATAATAATAATTTAAAAAACACAGTAATATATAAAATAAAATTAAAAATATTTATATATTATAAAAAGTCTATAATTATAAATTATTATTACTAAAAATACAATACTAATAAAGATATTAATTAATTGTAAAATGAAAAAAAAAAAGTTTAATTAAAAGGTTGATTAATGAAGTAAATATTAGATTATTATTAGCTTAATGAACTTAATTTTATTATTTTACTTTATTTTTTAAAAAAAAAGTAAAGTCTAAATAAACATTATATGCTATGAATCTTTAAGTTGATCATTATTTTCATCATTCTCTTCATTTTGTTTAAAATAATCATTTGGAACTATATCAGATAAAAAAAAACAAATGATTAGAATATAAGTTTCATAATCAAAATATAAAAAGAAAGATATTACTTACTATTATCAGGAATTTCAAGAAATTCTTGCATAGAATCCGTGGTTGACAATCTCTGTATTTCTTTCTTTTCTTTTTTATCATTCAAAACTTTATTATCATTATTATTATTTTTATTTCGAGGAATAGGAATTGCTATTAAAAAATATTTATAAAAAAAAAGAAAATTAAAATGATTAATTCAAAATCAAACCAAAAAAAAAAAAAAGTCATTTAAATATATAAATACTTACGTTCAGTTTGCTTTTTTGGAACAGGAGTTGGAAGTGTTATTTTTCCTTCGAGAACATCACTAACGGTTACGGGACGATCATATGCAAACTGATTAGTTGGATGTTGATTTTCTTGATATTTTTCGTTTATTATGTCTTGATCATTATTGTAATTTATCTCATCAAAATGTACCGTCTCAGTATCGTTGGTATTATGTGTAAAAGTTTGTACTTCACTTGTGATAGAATTTTGGTTTTGATTACCCATTCTAAGTAAAAAATTGTATAATAAATTTTTTAAATAAATAAAAATTATGATGATATATATCTTTTTTTTAAAAAAAAAGAGGAAAAAAGAAAACTTGTACAATATTTATAGAAAAAAAAATGAAAGTGCTATGATTAGTAATTTTTTTTTCTAGAATAAAAAGTTTCATTGGACTTACCTTTTCAGAGTTCTCTTAGTACGACAACAAAAAAAGAACACCATACTTAAGAAAAGATTATTTTCGGAGAAAAAAAAATTTTATTTTATGAACATTTCTGACTGGAAAGCATTTTAACGCCGAACCCAAAAAAAAAAAAAAAAAAGGCTTATCTATAATAGTAATGTCATACAGTTACTGTAAGTAGTAATATAAATATGTAAATTGTTATCATCCTACATATTTTTGACAATCCTTATTGAGTAACTATATGGATTACCTTAATTAACTAATTAAAGTACTACAATATTAATGCAAATTCATAGTAATTTTTTCCGTATAAGATTTCAATTTTGATATAACATACACAAATATAATGTACTGTATGTAATGTATAATAATTTTAGGAAGGAACTGATATAAAAAAAAAAAAAACCGGTGAGCTTAAATATGGAATTTAAACTCCGGAAGATGAAATTTAACTGAAAAGGTTACTTGTGTTTTGATCGAAATCTAAGATTTTGTATTATTTATTTGTTCAAATGGAAAATTTTAAAAAAAAATTTTCTTGAACATTTTTTAATAATGTACGGTTTTAAGAAATTCACATGATATGATTCACTTAATATTCGCAGCCCAACGGGAAAAACAGGATTGAAGGCTGAAAGTGATTTCAATAATGTGAAAAAAATCACGCCTTTTTTCTAATAACAGAAATCAATGGAATTTTAGAAATTCTATGTAATAAATAATATATATAAATATGGAATGATTATCAGAGTACGATACCAGGTTTAACACTACAACAAAGCAACACCAGGTAAATGAAAAATTCTATTTAGTAATGATAAATGATTTTGTCCTCCCTTTTAGAATGAGAAATTGTTTTTTTTTAGACAATTGATTTAATAAAGGAAAAGTCGGAAAGGAAAAAAGAAAATGAATTTCTTTTTAATGAGTATCAATCAAGGGGCTTAATTAAAAATTTAAGGCCCAGCAACAAACACAGCCAACGAAACCCCCCTTTTTTTTTTGAATACGTAAAATAATAATAAACATTTTTTACAAAATAAATATAAAATAATATGATTTTTTATAAGTCGGAGAAATCATTATAATGTTCCCCGAGAAAATGAAAAAGTTTTTTTTTTTTTATTAAAAAAATAAAGAAAAACAAAAAAATAATATATTTACTAAAAATACACTTAAGAACGCTCTAAAGTTTTACTAAAAACAAAAAAATATCTCCTCTTTTTTTTTTTTTTTTTTNTAAAAAAAATCTTATTTAGATTTCGGATTCGTACACAAAATGGTCACTTGAGCACCTGCCAAGTTGACATTATTGTGATAATCCGCTAAAGAAAAATAAAAACCGATAAATATGTATAATAAAACTCCCGAAGAATTGTATCCTCGTGGTTTTCTGTGAAATTGAATACAAAATTCACTTTTTATTTTATTATTTAATTAACTTGAGTTATTTCCAGGGGATTTTGGCAGACGTCCAGCACGTTCATGCATTGCTCTCAATTTCTTATATCTATCCAATTTACGTTCTATTGGAGATGGACAATTTGACATCAAAGAGAATGGTAATAATTCTTCATCAAGAGACGCTGGTTCATCACATAAATTACTTTCAGGAAAAATTATTATCGCGTTTGGTGTTGAAGAAATTAAATATGAAGGTGATTCCGTTGAAATATTAATTTTTGGTAAAAGTTGATGATGCATCATTTGTTTTGATGCTGATTCAGTTGAAGCAGTAGTAGTCATATTATGTAAAAATTTGTAAAAAAAAATGGTTTTTTAAAAATTTTTTTTTTTTTTTTTCCCAGATTTCCTTTTTTTTATAAAAAAAAAAATTTTTGGAGAGTTATAAATCGTTTCATATTTATAATAAAAAAATAAAGTTGGACAAATTTTCCACATGGAAGCTATTTAAAAACAAATTTAACTAAAATAGGAAATTTTGTATGAAAATCTTTCTAGAATACAACTTAAAACAGTCAAACTTCTATTTTTAAATTTTATGCAATGTCGAGTAATAATAACATCCCCGATCACCCGGAACCAATTAACTATTATTTTATTATTATTTTATTTATTATGCAAATCTTTCTTCATTAATTACATCATAAACCAATTTTTTCGTGCCGGGTAATGATTTATTTCTTTGACGCCACACAAAAACTTCCTAAAAATGAAAAAGCTTGGGAACTTGGCAATTAAAAAGAATCACGTAAATTGATCTTAAACCGTAGTACCTTTCTTTCTAGTAATTTCGGTCTTGTCCATTTTGTATTAACCAAATTTAGAATCTTACATAGAGTTTCTTGTTTTATATATGAGAAACTATTATTAATAACTTATATTTTTACCTCCGTTTTACTAATATTGTATTCTTTTCCGACCAATTTTGATCCCTCCGAAACGACGGATACTACGGAGAATGTAAAATACGTACTTATTTAGGAAATACCATTTATAATATTATCATTATTTCTTTGTTTTACATATATAATATTGTATTCTTTCCTTTTTTATCTCTAATACTTGTACACTAAATCTTAATATATACATATACCTTTGTTTATTTGATTTTTTTTTCATTAAATGAACTAAAAATGTCTATTAAATAATATACTGTATGTTTAAAAATGTGCCTTTTTTTTTTATGAAATGCTTTTTTTTTTTAAATAATTGATTTTGGAAATATAAAAGTGGGTGACTAATGAAAAATGTCGCGAGATCCATGACGTAATTACGCATGACGTCTACCGCATGACTACTCATCCGCATTTTACCGATTATATCTCACTATCAAATTTCAAAAGATCGCACGTTTATGGGGAGTTTTTTTTTCCTTCAAAGATTTTTCATAATCTCCTGAAACAAAAATCCTTGTAATTCCGATTGTATTATGATTTTATTTACATATTTAGTCATATAAAGGTTTATAAAGATCTTTTTTTTTTTTTTTAGAATGTTCTATTTTTACTTTTCTAAAACTTTCACGTTTCCTCTTTTTTTTTTTATTTTTCTTTTTTCGGTAAGTCATTTGATATTACATTCGAAACTTCGAAATTGACATTCGAAATTCGACATTTTTAATATCTTTGAATACAGTATCTACTAATTTGAATGTTCACTTGACGATTATAACTTACCGACTACTGTTATCTTTATTGTTATTGTTGAATATGTTATAAAAATTTATCATATTTCGCGAATTTTAATTCTACATTTAAGAATTTCTTTGAGGTCATACTTTTTATTATTATAAATGGGGGCATCGGTCTTCTAATGTTCTTCTAACGTTACTTTCCCATCTAATAATTACATTATATTATACAGCTAATCATATATATATATTAAACATTCTACTAATTATGTAGCATTTACAAGATTTAAATTCTGCGGCACATGCCTATGAAGAAGAAAAATTAGGAATGGTCTTAAAATATTATTACTATAACATATTATTAACATAACATTAAATTATTAATACTCTTTGCATCATTCATAATAATCAACTTTTTATACTATATGTTAATGCACACTTTTCATATTGCTAAAACTTTTAAATTTATTTATATAATGTAAAGTGAAACAAATTAAATATTAAAAATGAAATGCTTACTACCCGTATTATAATTTATCGAGATATTTATCCAAGCTAGGAATCTATAAATTTTATGTATTAATTTAATTATTATGTAAAATAAAATAAACACTCGATATAATATAATAAAGATATACATACTTCTTCACTGAAACCTTTTCTCTTTCTTATTCCCTTTACAATTTCTGCTACTTTACCGGGTTCTAATGGAGTTCCATTCATGAGTTGCCAATGAGAAAACATGCTTTGAGGAAAGGCTTGTCCTCCTGTATTTGAACGAAGATCGGCACTGAAACCGAAGGATTCATTTACCTAAAGTATAAATTTTTTAAAAAATTAGGTTATATAAATTACAATATATATATATATACATATAATAAACTCATTTTTTATGAATAAGTCTTGCACTTACTGGTAAGTAAGCTTTTACGTTGTACAATGGAGTGCCAGGACGTTGTTCTTCAGCAAAGACATGACCACGGCGCTTATTCAGGACTCCATAGATACCACCAATAGCAGTTTCTGGACATTGTATTTCTACAAGGAAAACAGGTTCCAAGAGACCAGGAGTAGCTGTTAAAGCTGCAGCATTTATAACACGACGAAAAGTAGGAATGATTTGACCACCACCACGATGAATAGCGTCAGCATGTAATAATACATCAATAATGTTGAACCGGCAAGAACGCATATTTTCTTCAGCACAAACACCACTTTTTGTGGCCCATTGAAATGCGGCAATACAAGAGTCTTTAATTTCATTTAGATATTGAACTCCTTTGGTTACATCAACCAACAAGTTTGGACCAATGGTTTCAGGACCAAAACACCAAATCTTACGAGCATCAGTAATATCCCAGCCATATTCTTCAGAAAGGATACGCGCACGTGCTTTAAAGTCATCATGTGGAGTAATTTTTCCATTTTCAATATCATTGGAAAGTTCTTCCTGTAATGGGAAAGCTTTCATATATATACGGTTATGTTTATTAGGTGACTTAGATAAAGCTGTTATTGTTGATTCGGTTTGGACAGTCTCTCTATAAGATACTACTGGTTCACCGGTCTTAATTGGAACTTGAGCATGATCATCTTCTAAATCTTTTAAGCAAATTTCTAAATGTAATTCTCCTGCACCAGCTACAATATGTTCACCGGATTCAGAAACACTAACTTGAACACAAGGGTCTGATTTAGATAAACGTTTTAATCCTTCAATTAATTTAGGTAAATCATTTGTATTCTTTACGTCAACAGCTATTTTAACGACAGGTGACACTGAGAATTTCATGACCTTCAAATTATGAGCAGTTTCCGAAGTGGTAATAGTACCAGATTTAAGTAAATATTGATCAATACCAACGAGACCAATAATGTTACCAGCTGGACAATCTTCAATAGGCTCAATAGAACGACCCATCATAAGAATTGTACGTTGAATAGATTTGATGAATAAATCATCTTTTTTGCCAGGTTGATAGTTTGGACCTTGGATACGAACTTTAAGACCAGATCTAACAGTACCTGAAAATACTCGTCCAAAAGCATAAAAACGACTTTTATCAGGTGTCGGTACCATTTTAGATATGTATAACATAAGGGGTGCATTTGGATCACAATCACGTATACCAATAGCACATTCATCATCAGCAGGACCTTCATATAATGTTTCAGCACGATATTTTTGAGCAACTACAGGCGATGGAAGATGGATTACTATCATTTCCAGTAAAGCTTCTGAGGCAGGTAAAAATTTTTTCATAACAATTTTAAGGAGTTCCTTTCCTTCTCGTTCTTTTTCATCACTTTTTAGGGTGATTTTCAACTTTTCAAGCATATCTTTAACTTCATCCTTCTTAAAATTCATAATAGCGTCAAATAATTTAAAGATAGGATCCAAAACAAATTTACAAAAAGCACGTTCAGTCAGATCACCATTGTCATTTATAGGAGTTGGTTGTTGACTCCATTTCCTTGTTTTAGGATTGAAATAGTTTTCACCCCAAAGTTTTTGCATCATCTTTTCTTTGTCAACACCGAATTTTTTAGAATAACGTTGAGCAAATTGACGAAGAGTGAAACCCCAACCATAAAGACCGGATCCAAAAGCAACAGTACCCTTTTCGGGGTAAACTTGAATTTCACCAAGAGCTTTATCAAAATAAGTTGAAATAATGACGTTTACCGATTCAATTGTACGTTGAAAAGACTAAATATAAATTAAAATAAGAATATTTAAATTTATATTATTCAACTTATTTAAAGAACTGAAAAAAAAAATGTTTTTTTTATTAATAAAGAAACCCTTATTTCAAAAATGATGTACATACCATATATAAATCTTCTTTCGTAAGTTGTAATTCCAGTAAGGCACGATCAACTTTGTTAATAATTACTACAGGTTTTATTCGTTCTGTAAGAGCTTGACGTAAGACAGTTTCTGTCTGTACACATACACCCTCAACACAATCAACAACAACCAAAGCGCCATCAGTGACTCGAAGGGCAGCTGTTACTTCAGATGAAAAGTCCACGTGTCCAGGGGAATCAATCAAATTAATTAAGAATTCGTTGCCTAGTTCGAATGAAGATCCTTATATTATTAGTATAATATCTTCGATTTCGTTCAAAATTTTAAGGAAATTGATGATACCATCGGTCTTTTGCTTTACATCTGTTAGATCTTCTTTTTGCAATTCAAAATACATTGAAATTGCTGTAGATTTAATTGTAATACAACGTTCTTGTTCATCCGGACGACCATCTGTGTAACGTGTATTACCAGCTTGCTTCAGAGAAATAATACCGGCCTTGGATACCAGGGAATCGGTAAGTGTAGTCTTTCCGTGGTCAACGTGTGCAATAACAGACATATTACGCACATTAGTAGCATGATCCATCTAATTCATTTTGAGTTTAACAAGATTTTCTCACACGATTAATTTTTAACTCAATAAATAAATTTAGCATAAACGATTTGTTTTTATTTATTTAATGCAAAAAAAAAAAAAAGATTTTTTTTTTTTTTTGTGTAATTTTATACATACAAGATTACGAATCTGGTTAACTGTAAAATTCACCTATTATATACATTTTACAAAACAGATAATAGTCAGTGTGATGAAATTATATAACATGAAGAATTCACCATAATTTTTCTTACCATTATAATCAATATATTAATTAATCAAAGAAATAAAAGAGGATGGGTGGGATCAAAGTACTGCTCATTTATCCACTGCCTTTTATACTATAATATTTCTACCGCAGTATTCAAAAAAAGCGGTTTAACTATGACTAATATGATGTTATGGTGTTATTTACTTTCGTAATTTTTATCGGTCAATGACAATGATTTATTACTTTATGCATTGATCAAAAGTTTATGTAATGACGTAACAGCGTGAATTAATATATTGGCTTAACATTAATATATATTACGAAACTTTTATAGAATAAGAGTTAATATCTCTTCATTGATATGATTGTGCTATATATAGAAAAGGATTTCCAGTTATAATAAAAAAAATTATGTAATTCGATTCAGAAACCCAGTCGGAGAAGAGGTCGCAACAAATACTATTGCATATCGTCGTCTAATCGAATCTGGAGCTTTTAGAGATAAGCCAGAAGGAACACATGTATTAATCGTTCATGGAAAGATTTTAAAGTATTATGAAAAAGATGTATCGCGGGAAGAATATGAAGAACTTGAGAAGAGATATCCAGGAAAGTACTTCGCACCCATCACTGAAAAGACTGTTCTATTGTGCAGATTCTCTGCCAATAACGATATAATTAGGAAGGAATGGTAGGTGAGTTTACAACTTATACACAATAGGGATTATTAACAGATATTGTTTGGATATGCTTTATACCGAATGATGTCTGCCAATGATCTGAGAATGAGTGTTACTTTGCCAAAATAAATATATTAGATAAGCATTTATCTTCGAAATACAATAAATGTATTAGATGAAGCAAGAATGACAATGGGTTTTGTATGGTTATTGATATGGGAGCATCAATGACAATCATACCATTCTTTTTGAGACAAAGGTTACAAAGTTCCTATGAGAGTTGGAAGACAGAATATATCACAGCAACTGGATACGGTGAGGGCGTAAGACTTTATCAGACTTTAAGACCATGGTTGGTCTGCATTAGCAATGAGAACAACTGGTCAAACTGGTTCCAAACTCAAGAAATTTTTTCATGGCAAAGAGATATCCTAAACAATATAAACTGTGGGTTGGTAGGTCACGAAGTTCTCAATAACATTCTACATTATAAACCTATTAAGAGTCCCTACATCTTCCTGAAAGACAACAATGCCTTTAATCGATTACAAGGGTCTAAATAACTATTTTTTCTTTAAATATGTCTGATTGTAAAGTTAATCATGTAAAAAAATACTTTTATTTTGTTATTTCTACTATTATGGGAAATTACTTGAAAGATAATTATATATATATCAACGTGATGTACTGCATATGCATGTTAATAAAGTATTTGATAGTTTGCACACACCAGGCTTTTGCAAATAGCTGTAACTAGTAATGCATGTGCAATTGTGCATCAGAAAAATATTAATTAATCGCCATGCAATTAATTCAATAATAATATACGAAAAAAGTAAATACTATGACCGACCAGATAAAATGTGGTTATACATTTTAAATATGTTAAAGTTATGCAGTCTGAAATTACTTACTATTTCACAATCCCTAGTTTGTTCAATATCACCAATGACTTCTCAATCGGAGGAATTGACATATGGATTGAATAACCCCTTCTCTTTTAACCATACCAGAACTTCTTGAATTTGGAGATAAAGGCACTTAATTGCCGATCCGCATTAGAGGGATATAATTCCTATAGTAAATTGCAGCGCAGCATTACTATATAAATTGTGTAGATCACTTGATTGTGGTACATAATTCATGATTATTTGTCATACAACCGTTACAAATAATTGTACAGTATAATATTACTGATTTGGTATATTTTATTAATAGTGAAGATAGATATTAAAGAACAAAATACTTTGCTAAATCTCACATTAATTCAGTGGTATAACTTTAAATCTCAAAGTTAACCATATCTTTATGGATGTCTTCTACTAGAACTTACAGATATTTATAACTTTATTCTATAAAGATGTCATACATATTATACCATGCTTTGATTTGATTAATGAGCATTTTATTAATTAATATATATTTTATGCCATTAAAAAAATTTTATTATAGTAACTTCTAATTTCTTAAAAAAAGCGGCTTGATTTAATAGTTATGATATCAATATAAAATCTTTCTTTAGCAAATTTGAATAGACTATGGTTTAGCAAATGTACTAATAGCATTTATTGTTTGTAGGCTTTACTGTTGGTAGAAATACTAACAGATACTAAATCTTACATTAATTATCCCTTAAACCGTAAGCAATTGCGGGCAAATTTGCNCGCAATTTTACCNGAAATTTNGCTCTCATCTATTTCGGTAAATAATAAGGCTATCACGGAAAAAATTTTTTTCCAATTAGATTGGCATACATATCACGTGATGCCGATCATTATTTACCGATCGTATAACGAAAAATTAAAGTTATTTATTGATTAAAAATTTGCATTTTTAAAAGTGTCCATTTTTTTAAAAAAAATTGCAATT